>JAGFNQ010004283.1:0-62635 GCA_024364735.1 Boesenbergia rotunda
CCCAGGTATCTGAGGAAATAGAGTGACATTCAATAACGAAGATACCTGAAGAGGATGGGGCATCGGATGCCTTCTTCTTCACGGACTCAAGATAAATCTTGCAGTTTCTTCGCCAGTGACCTTCCTTGCCACAGTGATGGCAAGTTCCTTTTGGTTTCTTTTCAGTTTTCTTGGCCTTTTTCTTCTTCCCTTTGTTCTGTTCTTTGGCCTTCCTCTTAGAACCTTTCTTCGAGGAACCAACTAACAGTACCGGCTTCTTTGATCTGGCTTTACAGAAGGCTCCACAGTCTTCAGCATGTTGATCAACTCAGGAATGGTAGTCTCCCAGTTTGTTCATCCGATAGTTCATCACAAATTGTGAACAACTCTTGGACAAACAACTCAGAATTAAGTCAATACTTAGTTCATGATCCATTGCAAAACCGAGTGCGTTCAGTCGCTCAATGTACCCCAACATCTTAACACAAACTGCGAGGCAGAAGTGCCTTCCTGCATCTTAGTGGTGAAGAGGAGTCTGGAGACCTCGAACCTTTCGGATCTCGCCTGCTCTTCAAACAACTCATGAAGATGGAAGATGATGGTATTAGCATCCATATGCTCATGTTGCTTTTGCAACTCAGGTACCATAGAGGCTAGCATGATGCAACTCGCAAGTTCAGAATCGGTCACATGTTTCTGATAGGCCAACAATTGGTCTGGAGTTGCATTTTCTGGAGGATGGGTGGGAAGTTGTTCTTCAAGGACATAAGCAAGCTTCTCTGCCTTGAGGACTATCCTCAGGTTTCGAAGCCAGTCCATGTAGTTCGGCCCCAGTCAGTTTATTTGTGTCCAAAATGGAACGCAAGTTTAGAGAAGACATGATCGAGTGATTATCCTAGAAATACAAATTGAGATTATGTGAGAAGATTTATTAAAGAATGTATCAACATACATAAATAAAATCCTATTTATTTTCAAATTGAATAACCCTTATTATCAATTCGGGAGATCGTAGGAACATCTCCAAATAGGTTGATATCCAACCATAGGTAAGAATCACCATGGCTGTGGCCATCAAGTTTTTCTTAGCTATGAAGGTAGGTAATTATACCGATTACATATCACATATATGTAACTATCACTTATGCTATCAACTAATTGAATGTTTGCATAAATCATTGGGTTGTTAACTCATTAACAAGTATGCATCATATACATAGCACCCAACTGCACCTCTCTTCACATCGACCTTGGCTGTGGCACAACAAATCGATGCTCCAAGCTTAAGGCTGACCCATTAATCAAGAAATAGTTTTAATATGGTTGGAGCTCATTCAACCGTTTAGTCAGGCTTGGATGTGTCCAACAACCAAAACTAAGGATTGACCTCTGACTCCAACTATATTATTCATAAACTAATTCCATGGTTTGAACATGTTAAGGTTCAAGTCGGGCATGGATGTGTCCATCAACCCAAGCGAGAAACAAAACTCCGATTCTAACCATATTAATGGAAGGTGTTGCCTTAATATTTTGTAAGGGGTTTTGGTCTCATCTTTTCTAAGCACATTCATGACATGTGTCATGACTAACGATTTCCTTAATAAAGTATGTATGTGACTTAATTTATCAAGTCTCATGAATTAAATTAGGAACCGGATTTCCTAATCATAATTTCATACTTTATTAAAGGAATTGTTTTGGGAAACAATTTTCCTAAATTGTCATAATTAATTTCGGAAATAATATGCTCAAGACTTTGATTTCTCTAAATCAAATCTTATTAAATTAAGAGACAAATCCCTTAATTCAACCACATATTATTTTCATGAAAATCTCATTTAAGAAACTCTATAGGAAACCATTTTCCTAATTAATTTTGGAGACAACAATATGTAAGAGCATCACCTCTTAAAACATATTTTATTCATGGATTGATTAATTACAACAAATCTTTTCTAAGGGTGGCTCCCCGAGGCTCAGATACCCAAAGAAAAGTAAAGTGTTGTAAATCCAATTGGACGGCTCCCCGAGGCTCAATCCAAATCAAACATGACAATTTCAATTAAAATTGGGAAATTAAATTACAACATCTAACTTTAAATTGGACGGCTCCCCGAGGCTCAATCCAAAATAAAGAATTTGTTGTCAATTTAAAAACCAATTCAAATTTAATTGTCAATTAACTGTCCATGAATTTGTCTAGACTTTCAAAAAGAAAGTGCCCAAAATTGCGAGATTTCGAAAATAGGTTTTCAGAATAATTGTAAGTTTCTAGTACAAAGAAAACTTACATATTTCCAAAGTTGGAAAATTTCTAAAATAGAAAAATTTCCAAAATTGGAAAGTTTCCAAAGATGGGAAATTTTCACAATTATTATAAAATTTTAGAAACTAGAAAATTTCAAACGTTTGCGAAATTTCATGACGATTTCCAAACTTTGAAATTCCTAATTCTAAAATTTATTATAATTTGAAAGTTTCCATAATTGGAAAAATTTTCCGAAATTGAGATCATGACAAAGTCTTCCACAAAACAATTATATGATTAAGTCGAACACTAACCGGCTCTGATACCACTGTTGGGACCGGGTGCATGTCGACAAGGATACGAGTTCGTAAAATTTAAAATTTTTACGTGCAGCGGAAGAGTTTGCATAAAATAATTTCCTAAATTATTTTAACTTCGTATCTAGCATGCAATCTTATGGTGTGTTGACATAATCATAAAATAAAACTTTGCGGAAAAGTAAACTAATTTACTAAGTACCTCTCGTAACTCGAAGTAAGGGACGAGATTCAACCGTAGCGTCCCTTGGAAGCTCCGCCTCTATTCGCGTCCACGCCGAGTTCTCTTCGGGATGACTTCACAAAGTCACGAGTTTTGTGCCGACGAGAACTACTAGATTCTCCGAAGGCACAACTAGAAGGACTAGAGAAATAATGGAAAAACTAACCAATGAAGTAACGGAATCGTATTCCGGAAGAGAGGAGTCGCTATCCGCTTCTTCTTCTTCGTGTTCGGGTTCTCCTTCTTCTTGGTTGCTCACGCCAACTTCTCTTGGAGTTGATAGGGTGCGCCGGCCCTAGCAACCAAAGGGGGAGCCGGCCCTAACTCAATGAAGGGCGCCGGCCCTAGGCAAGAGAAGGAGAGGGAGAGGAGAAGAGAGAGAGAGGGAGAGCTCTAATTAATCTCTTGATTAATTGATTGATGTTGTGAATAAAGGGCTAGCCTTTGGGTCCTTTATATAGTAGCAACTCTTTGCTAAGTCTCCCTCTAAACGGAATTAGTTATAAGAAATTTATCCTATAAATTTTCTTAACTAATTATTCCGTTTAGACCAAGTTTTATTATAAACTAATTTATAATAAAACTAATTCTTCTTCTCTTTAAATTATGGAATAAATTTTATAAGAAATTTATAAACTTTCTTATTATGGAAAAATCAATCCATAATTGATTTTATAAAATTAAAATAAACCAATTCATGGATTATTTTAATCTTCCATAAAAGAATAAATTTCTATAAATTTTATTTATATAAATTTCTTTATACAAATTTATTTATCCATAATTTATAAAACAAATCATACTAGATTTATTTTATTAATTAAACCAAAATAAACTTGGTTTAATTTCCTTCATTGGCCGGCCACCCAAAGAGGGGTTAACACCCTCTTTGGTCGGCCAAATCCAACCCGAACCGCCGCGAATTAAACTCATTTAATTCGCCCAAAAAGCCTTCAAAAGACTTAGCCATTTTTAGCTTCCATTGCGCCTCTGACTAACTCAGATTCGACTTGTCTCTCTTGATCGGAAAATCCAATTTTCAACTCGTTTTAAATCCCTCGGATTACTCGTATTGCGTGTGACTAAATAGGCTTTCGATTTATGTTGGCCGTCTATAATTAACCCATTAATTATAGAACGATCATGAGTGGCACCTAGTAGTACATCATGATCCCCAATTAATCGAAAGATCAACGGTTTGACCCCAGAAGAAATTATTCTGAAACCCTTCAGCAGCTCTAATGAATCGTGCCTCATTCCCTTCACCACCTTATACCCACTTGGTTCAGGACACGGTCTATGGTGTCAGTCCCCACTAGGCTGACTACGTCACACCTAGCCCAAGTAGTGTCTTCCTCGTCCTTTGGATTTCTAATTACTCTCATGTATTTAAGAGACTCGCACTCTTAACATGATATGCTCTGGCCAGAGGCTTCGAGTAACAATCCGACGATAGGCCTGGGTATACATCTCCTCGCAAGGAGTGGTGAATCCTTTGTAGGCTGTTCAAACATCTTCGGGCACTTCGGCTTATACCCGATCATCCTGGGTCCACACCTCCTTGGAGATGCTTGCTTAAGATGTCAAAGTATAAGTCTTCATGACCAAGATGACTAGAACACCGCAAGTCAAAGGAACATCGCACTTAAGCCGCAGTAAGATCTTCATTGACATATCTACATGTAGATTCCCATATGAAGTCTTACAGCTAGTCACTCCAATGAACTAGTTCCCTTAACTAGCATCCATGTTTATCTCCGGACATCCCAATGTCACCAGCCAGTGAGAATCAGCTGATTAGAGAATAACCCATGCTAGTCTCAACAGAATTGATAGTGTCCGTTTTTATCAATTCATCGACTAGGGATAATTTCAATACTTCACAATTGCACATTAGAGATAATCACTAGTTGTGATCCCATCACAAATTCTCTTATGCTGTGAGTTGTATTGCGGACATTCAGTATATGAGTTTAAGATCCCAATCAAATACACAAAATATGTATACTCAAATAGTGAATTATCATTTATTAAAATAAATGTTTACATCATAAGGCGATTGCCTTAGGACACTTCTCTCATATCACTAACACTCTATGTGTTTACTTGCCTTATAGGCTCGTGGTTCCTTCGAGTTTGCTACTGCTCCATTTTTATCACAATAAAATGTGATAACTCTGAGCAAACCAGGAATCACATCTAAGTCCATCTTGAGGTTCCTGAACCATGTAGCTTTCTTTGGCTGCCTCAGAGACTGCCATATACTTAGCTTTCATGGTGGAGTCCTCCACGCAGCCGCTGCGCGACACTCCTCCAAACTATGGCTCCACCTCCTAATGAAAACACAAAACCCCGAGGAATACTTATATTTGCCCCTATCTGATTGGAATTCTATATCCATATAACCCACAGGAGATTGGTCTGCCCGATAAACCAGCATATAATCCTTAGTCCTTCTCAGACACTAATATATGCTTTTACCGCAATCCAATTTTCTTGACCTGGGTTACACCGATATAAGCTAACCATGCTCACGGCACAACAAAAATCTGGTCTCGTTTTTAGCATACATGAGGCTTCCTACAACCAACGCTAAAGGAACCACCATTACCTGCTCTATCTCCTTTGATGTTCTAAACATATCTCCTTAGATAGAATAGCTCCACAGCTGAAAAGTACAAAACATTTCTTGGAGGTTTCCATGCTAAAACAAGCTAGGACAGTGTCTTGTATTAAGTTTGGGATAAATACATCATCCTTGTGTGGAGATCCCTTAGATCTTTAATCCCTAAGGATGTGGGTTACTACTCCTAAGTCCTTCATAATTGTTTGGACAACGATTCCCTTACGTCTGATAGTATTTCGTTATTGTTGCCAATCAACAAAATATTATATATGTATAGCACAAGAATACCATTTCGTTTTCGTCACATTACTTATATACACAAATATCATCCGTCCTTTGAATAAATCCATATGACTGGATTATCTATTTAAAGCGGGCGTTCCTCGTCATAGGTCCAGGGATCCGATTCATATTCTGCAGGGACCATGTACAAAGACTCTCCAAGAACATGAATCCTTTAGGTTGACTAACAACCCTCCCACTACGATAAGGTATCCCCTGTGTATCTTCTGTGACATAAGGTGTAGTGACTTGTGGTATATCCTCTTGTATAGTTGGTACTAAGGTCAAAATGTCCCCCTCTTAATTACTCAAAATAATTCTATTCATGGGTTTATGGTTTATTGCATAGTCCTTCTCTAAGAATCAGACATTCGTGCCAACGAACACCCTCTGATCCTTAGGACTATTAAACCACATTTCGTTCCTCTAGGATAGCCTACGTGTAAGCGCACTTGAACACTAGATTCCAACTCATCAGTATCTCCTTTCAGCACATGTTCTGAAATACCCCAAATCTGAACATGTCTTAGACTAGGCTTTTGCCCAGTCTACATTTCTATGGGAGTAGAGTGTACTGACCTGGATGGTATCAAGTATGTATGTTGCCATATCCAGAGCATATCCCCAAAACAAAATCCGGTGACTCAGAGCAGCTCATCATTATCCTAACCTACTCCATAAGAGACCTTTTCCTTCTCCTTTTGCTGCACCGTTCTGTTGGGGTATACCAGGTGCAGACAATTGGGATTGTATACCAATATCTGATAAGTAAGTCCTATACTTTCCCAAGAGGTTCTTACAACCACGATCCAATCGTAGAGTCTAGGTACTTTTACGTTGATGCTTCTCCGCATCAGTCTTGAATCTTTGAACTAATCAAAGATCCAAACTTGCGGTGCATCAAGTCAACGTACCTCTGCCTTTGAACACTCATCTATAGAATAGATAAAGTATTCTAGGCTACCTCTATCCTGGGTAGACTTAAGGACCTACACTTATCAGGATGAACCAATTCTAACATACCTTTTGACTCTATACCCCTTAGCCTAGAAAGGCCTCTTGGCCATCTTACCCTCCAAGCAAGATTCAAAGATTTTGAGGAAGTCTTGTTTTCCACCACCAATGAACCCAAGGGTCCATTGGCTATTAACCTTTGAATCCTACTAAAGGTTAATAAGACCAAGCCTTAGATGTCAAAGATATGTTTTGGTTTATCTTGGAAAGGACTTTTCTCTTATCTTGGTTAAATGATAAGCTATTAACATCTAATTGCATCATGGGAGCTTTTGGTTTTTAAAAGATACCAATTGCCTATCAATGTACTTAAATAGATAATCCTTCTATTCCACTTTTCATAATAAAAGTAATAGAATATCTTATTTCAAAAATTGAACAAATGTTCTTTCCAAAAATTTAGGTATATAAAAGCAATCTCTTTAAAACCAAAACTTTTTATCATCGTATCTAAAAGACAAAAATAAATAACTCCCACTGCAAAAGTCATCTCTATAGCCTACCCCATGTAGATGGTAATATGCTCCTCAGCTAGTCGTCGGGTTTCCTGGAACCCCTGCAAAGAAATGCAGACATGATTAGTGGCATCCGTATCTACACACCAGTTACCGATAGATATTGTTGGAACCCGGAAGACTAGAGAGGGGGGTGAATATAGCCAAACACTTGGACTTTAGGCACTTATCGAATTCTGCACTCAAACTTATCAATAGCACAGCGGAAGAAACAATGAAAACACAGCAGTGCAGAAAATAAAACAGAAAACGAAGGGAAACAAAACCAACTAGCAAGATTGCTAACAAGGAGGGTTTATAAGATTCGGGGATAACTTGCCCCTACTCCTTGGCGTGCCCTTAAGGTTGGCGATCCCTTGATCGTCGGCAGATCAAGCCCCGGTTAACACCGGATAGAAGACAACCTCCTTCTCGGTGGAGAAACCTCTCCACAGCGTTTCAATCACAGATATAGGTTTAAGCACAATGAAACACAAAGAAAGATCTTACTTAGCACTTAGCAAAGACAAGAACACAGCAAGCTCCCTCAAATCTCCACCCAGCGACGATCTCACGCAAGAGCCTTCTCCTCGTGTCTTCTCGCTATTGGACTCGGAGCTTCTTGTTCCTTCCTTCTAGCGCTCATGTAATGAATGGTTGCTTCAAGATTGCAGTAGCTTGCTCAAGGTGATGAAACTTCAGAACACGCATGCTAGTTGTGGAGAACCCAAAGGCACAGTAAGAACTCAGTTCGCGAACTCTGCTTCAAAGAAGCTTTCTTCCGCCCTTTTGTTTCTCCACTCAGCATCAGGTGACACCATCTCCTGCAGCCTCTAGCTGCTTCCCTGCCAACGCCAGCTACCACTGAGCTCTCCCTGGACTTCCTGAGCCTCCCTCAGCCAAGCTCCAGTCAACAGCTCCAGTCTGCAGCTCCAGCCGTTGCAACCTGAGATGGAAAACGGACAAACCTGCTCCAAGGAAAGGCCACCATTGACTCTCCTTGAGTGTTTGAATCCTTCCCTGTCACCTGCAGCTTAATCAGGGGGTTAGAACAGCATATCACACATCAAATCATATATCAGATGTTAAGTGCAGAGAAACGGATACGTTCAGACGTGATCAGAGCGTCTGACAGTGCATTTTAATTAAAGTGATCGGTCACCAGACCGATCAGAGAGTCTCCTGATCGATCACCAGACCGATCAGGCTGGGTCCAGACCGATCAGGCTTTGTCCTGATTGGTCCCCAATGCTCGATTAGAAATGACGATTTCTTTGGGAATCTCCTAGATCGATCACAAGACCGATCCCAGGTTGTGGATCGATCACCAAACCGATCCACCCTTTATTGAGCGATTTCTGATCTTCACAGTCCAAACCTCCTGATCAATCACCGGACCGATCAGGCAGCCTCCTGATCGGTCACCAGTCCGATCAGATCATGACCAGACTGATCAGGCTCCGTCCTGATCGATCTTAGTGAGGAACTCACAAAGCTGGATCGTTCTCCAGAACGATCTGCACAGTGAGCTAGATCGGTCACCAGACCGATCAGGAGTAGATCAGCAGGGGAACTCAACCTCACTGTTTGCTCCCTGATCGGTCACCAGACCGATCAGGAGCCAAGCAATGGGTGAAACGCATACTCCTTGATCGGTCACCAGACCGATAAGTCATCGCTGGATCGGTCACCAGACCGATCCACGAAGGAGCACCGTGCCAACTCCCTGATCGGTCACCAGGCCGATCCAGGGGTTCCAACCTAGCCCTCCAAGCTAGGGTTTCATCCACCTTAGCCCTCCTAGCTAAGGATTTTTCACCTAACCCTCCAAGTTGGGAATTTGCACCTAACCCTCCAAGTTAGGACTTTTCACCTAGCCCTCCAAGTTAGGACTTTTCACCTAGCCCTCCAAGCTAGGACTTTTCACCCAACTCTTCCGGATTAGGACTTTTCCAAACCTAGCCCTCCAAGCTAGGACCTGACCCTCCAAGCCAGGGCTTTTTCACCTAACTCTCCAAGTTGGGAATTTGCACCTAACCCTCCAAGTTAGGACTTTTCTCCTAGCCCTCCAAGCTAGTACTTTTCACCTAGCCCTCCAAGTTAGGACTTTTCTCCTAGCCCTCCAAGCTAGTACTTTTCACCTAGCCCTCCAAGCTAGGACTTTTCACCCAACCCTTCCGAATTAGGTCTTTTCAACACCTATCCCTCCAAGCTAGGATTTTCCACACCTAACCCTCCAGGTTAGGATTTTCCAATACCCTGCCTGATTCCCGATCAGGACTTAGTCATCATCATAATCATCAACCTAAACTAAAATCGGTGTCAACACCAAAATAACAATCAGGGTCAGACTGCATTAACAATCTCCCCCTTTTTGTTGTTTGACAATCCGATTTTAAGTTTAGGGATTCTCAATCAATTTCTCAACTTTTAGAATCATAGGAGAATCAAGATCCTCCCCCTACAATATAATCATCCTAAACTTAACCAACCAACACTCTCCCCATTTGTCGAACACCGAAAAGGATCTAGAGGGGCTGTTAAGTTTAACCATACTCCCCCTTTGTCCTAGGGGTATCTCAAAACCATAAAGATTTAATTGATTTTTGATTGAAATTTTGGAACACATATGACATCATGTGAAAAGATAGATCAAGATATAGCATCCACATGTAGCATATGAACATGGCATCATGAGCATGGCAATGTAGCAAACATGTAGATAATACTCATGTAAACAACATAGCATCAACAATAAACATACTAAACTAGGATAAACATGTGAGATAAAGTCAGAGAAGTCAAGACATAACAAGATGCAAGACACATGCATCACAGTTAAAGTACGTGCTGCTCCAAGCCATAACTGACAAGTCATAGGGCATTCAGCCCGAAAGTCACACAAATCAAACAGTCAAGTACGCAGATCACAAGGAGAGGCAAGGGACATCCAAGCTCAAACATCAGCGGGGGGGGGGGGGGGGGGTCATCATCGTGCATGAGATCATCCATCGTGGCATCAGCAGACCTTGGTGCAGCACTGCCTGAAGGGACATCCCCTGGAAATGTATGGCGGCGCCACTCTGCGTACCAAGTCTGCTGCAATGTCTGGACCCCAGAGACAGTGGACTCCACGCCGGTCAATCTGCGATCAATGGATCAGAACTGTGATCGGACCTCCTCGCGGTCTCTCGCAACTGAAGATCATGCTGGACGGTCTGATCCAGCTCTGAAATCTGCCAGCGCAGATCCGGCTCGGGCTCATCGTAGTAATCACCTGCAGCTGGAGCCTCGTGAGGTGCAGCAGCCTCGGGTGGTGCCTGAAAATGTGGTGCTCCCCCAGGTAGCTCACCGAGTCCTCTCCCATCCTTCCAGACCAAGGCCCCATCGCGGTCCCGTAAGATGATGTCAGACTTGGCAAATGCCCGCCTGCCAAGTCTGCAATCCTGTCGGACCATAGGCACTGTCCTGCCCTTGGTGACATCAACACCTACTGACATAAGCCAGTCGGTGATGAGATGACCAAATGGCATATAGACTGTGCGGCGACTAGGCTCTCTATAAGATAGAATGGACTGAAAGATGCTTTCCATAATATCAAAGTCCATCTGGCGGTGCATGTCGTAGAGCATAAGGCAATGGTAGGGTCGGATTTCAGTTAAAGGCTTGGAAGTAATTGGGAGGATACAATTTGTAATAATCTTGAATAAGATGTAATCAACAGGAGATAGACGTAGAGCTGCAAAGGTAGGAAAATCAGGACCCAACTCATCAAGCCTGGCAGGGCGAGGATGACCAAAGAAATGCTGATAGATGGAGTCGGGGGTAACATCTACAAACGGTGCCAGTAAAGGATCAGGAAGCTCAGCGTAGATCGAGTACAGATTTGGTGATTGTCGACCACCCAAATACTCTGCTAAAATTGTAACGATCCGGAAAATTCTATTAATATTTTCTTTAAAATAATGAGCATGTCTAGATAATTTTCCGAGAGACTTAGAAATATTAATACGAACCTTAGTCTAGAAATCCATAATTTTCTCATTTAAATTGAGAAACTAAGTACTAATGGGCCTTATATGGGATTTTTAGTACCATGGTTATTGGTAGATTTTAGGTAAAATTTAATATAAATATACATGGATTTTAATTGGGAATATTAGCATGATTATAGGTGAATTTTAGGGGAATTTTCGGAAATAATAGAAAATAAAATAAAAATAAAGTGCATGCTCCAAGGATTGAACCTTGGACCTCTTGTACTACCATGCATGCACTAACCAATTCACCTAGCAAGGGAGTGCTATGAGGGAATGAAGTGGATTTTAGTTAAGGCTTGGGAAAGAATAAAGAGTCATCAAGGGAAGAGACACCATGACTCTTCACTTACCCTCCTTAATGTGGCATAAAAGCATAAGAGAAGGAGTTACATTTCTCCTCCCTTCTTCCATCAAGTCATTTGCT
Organism: Boesenbergia rotunda; assembly: GCA_024364735.1. Taxonomy (NCBI): domain Eukaryota; kingdom Viridiplantae; phylum Streptophyta; class Magnoliopsida; order Zingiberales; family Zingiberaceae; genus Boesenbergia; species Boesenbergia rotunda. The sequence goes on from JAGFNQ010004283.1 coordinate 11,651, forward strand.
CTCCTCTTCTTCTTCCTCCCCTCCTAGCCAAAACCCCAAGCCCCCCTTTTCCCTTAGAAAAGCTCCACAAGAAGGCCTCATCTTCAAGATCTAAAGGTTTCACAAGGCTACAAAGGCTAGGGGGTGGTCAAGAGACAACAAGATCTTCATCTTCTTCCATATCTAAGGTCGAAAACTAAGATAATCTAAGGTAAGACACCCTCACCTGTGGTATGATAGTTCCCCTTGATGTTTATCATATTATGAAGTTTCGTTTAGGTTTTATGTTCAGAAAAACCCATGATCTTGGCCCTTGAAATTTCGGCCACAATGTGTTTGGGTTCAAAAATGATGTTAAAAATATCTCACATGTTTTATAATGTTTTCCCATGATGAATATAGGTTAAGATATAATTTGGAGAATTTTTGGAGTACCCTAGCATCCTAAAGGATTCGACCAACAACATGAACTCATGGTTAGGGTTGGATCTAAACCTTCATGTATGTATCTTGTGTACCTTCATGACACAAGGGAGGTTGAGGAGATTTTTGTGAATTTTCACAAGGTTTTGTAACCCTAAAGGTTTCAGCCAAGAAGGATCCTAGGGCAAGGAGTTAGGGTTTATTGCAAGTATGGGTCCCAATGGCTCCTATGGTATGGTATGGATGGTGTTAGATGTTTAATTGGAATTTTTATGAATTTTCCATGGACCCATGGCCCATGTATGTTTCGGCCAACCCTAGGAAGAAGGGCTAGGAGTTAGGGTTAACCCTAAAACATGAGCCCTAATAGCTTCCTATGACTTTATAAGTAATGTATGGTCTTTTACTTACCTTATGCTACCTTACATGTCATTTGAATGGTTGAACCCTTCCCTTACAAGTTTTGGCCAAGCCATGTAAATGGGGTTTAGGTGGAGTTAGGGTTTCAAGAATGATGGTTTATGAGTTATTATGATGTAAATATATAGGTTCAAGCATGTGGTAGAAATATGTTACCTTTAACCCTAACCTTAGGTGTTATATGTTATGTTAGATATGTTTATGTTAGATGCATGCTTAGTGGGGTTATTTATGAATGTCATATGTGATGTTAGATCCCATGCATGCTTGTGATAGATATTATACTTATGTATGTGATGCAATGCCTATCTTATGTATCATGATTATGCAAGTTAGATGAATTAGGAGAATGGTCTAGGTAATTATGTCATGTTTTATGAATATAATGCAATGTTTACCTTATGTATCATGATCATGCAAGCTCTATGAATTAGGATGAAGGTCTATGTAATTATGTCCTGTTTCATGAATATAATGCAATGTTTACCTTATGTACCATGATCATGCAAGCACTATAAACAAGAATGATGTTTATGTAAGCATGCCATGTTTATGAATGAATATAATGCTTATACCTTAGGGCATCATGATGCTATGCATTAAGTATGAATGATGAAAGGTCATGTATGATTTATGTCATGCTTCATGTAACAAGGTTATGCTATGTTTAAATATGCTATGAATGTCCCATGAATAATGACGCATGTGAAGTTATTTTACTTTATGAATGGGCTTGTACCGGACCGAAGTATGGGTCCAAGGGATGGGTACCTTAAGAACGCCCCGGTTTTGGCTCGCTACCTCGTATTTACTTAGGGATGCGCGCTTATGATGTATGTATGTGGTACAAGGCGGGGACCCCAATGATGTTATGATTATGTTTATGTATTTAAAAGTATGATTTTAAAAATAAGCATCCTTATGTATATGCATTCGACTCATGCATTCATTCATGTTATGCATCATGCCATGTTTAGTAGGTTTTATGTTTATATGTATATTATGTATCATGCCATGCTCAGTATGTCTTATGTATGCCATGTATCATGCCATGTTCAGTTGGTTTTATGTTTATATGTATATCATGTAGCATACCATGGTCAGTATGTTTTATGTATGCCATATATCATGCCATGTTCAGTAGGTATTATGTTTATATATATATTATGTATCATGCCATGCTCAGTATGTTTTATGTATACCATGTATCATGCCATGTTCACTAGGTTTTATGTTTATATGTATATTATGTATCATGCCATGCTCTGTATGTTTTATGTATGCCATGTATCATGCCATGTTCAGTAGGTTTTATGTTTATATGTATATCATGTAGCATGCCATGCTCAGTATGTTTTATGTATGCCATGTAGCATGCCATGTTCAGTAAGTTTTATGTTTTTATGTATGTCATGTAGCATGCCATGTTAAGGATGTTTTATGTCTTATGCTTATGATTCATGCTAAGCACCAAGTTATGTTAAGGTTTGTGTGCTTATGTGTAAGCGACGAATGGTTTTAGTGAGTAGGAAAGAGTCTTATTAAGCCGATGTGCTTATAGTCTTATTTTCTTATACCACAGATCAAGCAAGAGGACAATAAGGGAAGCAGCAGGAGGGACAAGAGTATGTGTGTGGTAGTGACTTGGCCAAGAAAGAGATATACTTCGAGTCTTTTGCTAAAACTTTACGTTTGCTACTCATGTGCTTAATGAATGACTTATGTGACTTTATGATGTGATGATAAGTATGATGTTAGTATGCTAAGTTCCCTTGTCACTATGTTAGAAAGAAGAGTTGGGTGCATGTATGTGTAAGATTTAAGTATTCCGCTATTTTACGATGTTCACATGCCCCTAAGTATGTTAGCGTAACGTCGCTTTATGAAAAAAAAAGAAAAAAAAGCGGGTGTTACAGGTTGGTATCAGAGCAGTTACCATCTCACTACACACACATCAAGCCCTCCTCCTGCCGCTTCCAAGTAAGTACCTCTATGCATACCTTATGTTCTCTAATGATTCTAGAAGTTGCCAGTATAGATGATACCTATGATTCTAGAATATGCAAGTATGAATGATGTTATGATGAAAAGTACTTTAGGAAATGTAACTATGAACAATACTTTGCTTATTAGGAAATCAAACAGGTTAGAATTGGTTATGCGAGTAGGGATAGAAAAAAAAATTTAGTATAACTGTTAAAGTAAAAGAACCTGATATTATCTTGTGTGCTTTTCTCTGTATATATCTGTGAATTGAAAAAAAAACTAGTTATGGTACTGGTTTGTCAGTTTTGTACTGACTGTGTTTTTTCAATTCCAGATGTTGCATGAGATCGGCACTACGAGTCGTTACCATGGGCGTAGTCGTGAGCTAATGGAAAAAATAGCAGAGGTGGAGTATAGTCTGGTCCTTGGGATTCAAGGCAACATGGGGAGGTTGGATCGGCTGTTCTGGAAACTTGAGCAGGAAGGGTTTCCAGTCATGGATGATCATAGGATCGGAGCTCTGCTTCGTTCATTGCCCAATCGTGCGAGAGAGGTTGCCCGTCAGATCTGGGGGCAGCACGGATATCGTCTCTCATATACGGAATTATGTAAGCAACTTCTCCGCCATTAGTTTCCGGAAGATCTGGGGGACTTGGAGGAGGATCCCGAGATGTTTGAGGAGGATCTCGAGGTGTACGAAGAGGATCCCGAGCCATTCGAGGAGGATCCCGAGATGCTTGAGAAGGATCCCGAGATGTACGAGGAGGATCCCGAGATGTACGAGGAGGATCCCGAGCCGTTCGAGGAGGATCCCGAGATGTACGAGGAGGACCCCGAGCCATTCGAGGAGGATCCCGGGATGCTCGAGATGTTTGAGGAAGACCCCGGGATGTTATAGGAAGAGCCTGAAGTGGCCGAGGAGGTTCCCGAGATTGAAGAAGAAGACCCGATGGAAACGGTAGAAGATCCTGAGGCAGGCCAAGGGGAGATGAACGAGGGGGTGGTAGTCACCGTTATGATATTCTTTGTATTGGGCATGATGGCATCCCATCTAGCTCACTGAGTTCGGATAGTTTTTGTATATAGACTTATAAGACTTGATAAATAAATTTTTGGTAATAGAATAAATAGGATCTCACCTACCCATAATAACCATACGACAAATATAGCCTAATATAATTCATAAACTCAGGTTGAGGACTAATGTTCGGAAGCATAATATGAGTTGGTTTACCCATAATCACAATAAGTATATAATTATGATGTATGCATGTAATTATATCATGAAGTTATTTATGTCACCAGCACCAGTGCTATTTGAGGATATATTGGAGAAACAAAATTGTGATTCGAGTCTTCAGAGAATCAAACAGGAGGTCCTAGAAGGGAAGGGCGATGGTTTTCGTATCGCCGACGGGGGGAGTACTATACCTTAGGGATCGTCTATGTATCCCTAATGATCTGGAGCTGCGGAGAAAGATGTTAGCGGAAGCTTACGAAACCCCTTATTCGATGCATCCAGGATCTACCAAAATGTATCAGGATCTGAAGGAGAAATTTTGGTGGTCCGGCATGAAGAGAGATGTGGCTCAGCATGTGAGTACTTGCCTGACTTGCCAAAGAGTAAAAGCAGAACACCAACGACCCGGCAGAGTTCTACAGCCACTCCCGATTCCGGAGTGGAAATGGGAAGATATCTCTATGGATTTCATTTCAGGACTTCCCAGGACTACAAATGGATATGATGCGATATGGGTAATTGTGGACAGGTTGACAAAGTCTGCTCACTTCCTAGCAGTCAAGATGACTTATTCGATTGAGCAACTAGCTCAATTATATGCTAGGGAAATAATTAGACTCCATGGAGTTCCCAAGACTATCACCTCTGATAGGGATGGTCGCTTTACCTCACGTTTTTGGGAGTGCGTTCAGAAGTCTCTTGTCACTAAACTGCGGTTCAGTACTGCTTTTCATCCTCAGACTGATGGTCAAACTGAACGAATCAAGTATTGGAGGATATGTTGAGAGCTTGTGCCCTGGATTTCAAAGGAAGTTGGTGCCGATATCTATGTTTAGCAGAGTTCGCATACAACAATAACTATCAAGCTACTATCGGAATGGCACCCTATGAAGCTTTGTACGGGAGGAGATGTAGGTCTCCAATTTGTTGGTACGAAGGTGGTGAAAAGAAGGAAATGGGGCTCACGACGGATCTCGTCAATGACACCACCCAAGCTATACAGAACATTCGACAACGGATTGAAGCTGCTCAGAGCCGGCGGAAGAGATATGCGGATGTTCGGCGCAGGTCACTGGAATTTGATGTTGGAGATCTGGTATTTCTCAAAGTGGCTCCTATAAAAGGGGTAACAAGATTTGGGAAGAAGGGAAAACTAAGTCCGCGATATGTGGGGCCGTACCCGATTCTGAAAAGAGTTGGCAAGGTGGCATATGAACTAGAGCTGCCTCAAGAGATGTCGTCTATCCATAACGTGTTTCATGTGTTGTTACTCTAGAAGTGTATTCTAAACACAGATCAAGTGATCGTGCCACAGACAGTACAAGTTCAGGAAGACCTAAGTTTTGAAAGCCGACCAATACAAATCTTGGATCGGGAAATCAAAAAGCTAAGGAGCAAGGAGGTGCCCTTAGTCAAGGTCTTATGGCAAAGTCAGCGGTTCAAGGATGCTACTTGGGAACGCGAGGACGAGATGAGACGCAAGTACCCGGAGCTATTCTAAGTTCGAGGACGAACTTTCACGAGGTATGGGGGATTGTAACGACCCGAAAAATTCTCTAAATATTTTCTTTAAAATAATGAGCATGTCTAGATAATTTTCGGAGGGACCTAGAAATATTAGTACGATCCTTAGTCTAGAAATCCATGATTTCTCATTTAAATTGAGAAACTAAGTACTAATGGGCCTTATATGGGCTTTTTAGTACCATGGTTATTGGTAGATTTTGGGCAAAATTTAATATAAATATACATGGATTTTAATTGGGAATATTAGCATGATTATGGGTGAATTTTAGGGGAATATTCGGAAATAATGGAAAATAAAATAAAAATAAAATGCATGCACCAACGATTGAAGCTTGGACCTCTTGTACTACCATGCATGCACTCACCAATTCACCTAACAAGGGAGTGCTATGAGGGAATGAAGTGAATTTTAGTTAAGGCTTGGGAAAGAATGAAGAGTCATCAAGGGGAGAGACACCATGACTCTTCACTTACCCTCCTTAATGTGGCATAAAAGCATAAGAGAAGGAGTTACATTTCTCCTCTCTTCTTCCATCAAGTCATTTGCTCTCCTCTTCTTCTTCCTCCCCTCCTAGCCGAAACCCCAAGCCCCCCTTTTCCCTTGGAAAAGCTCCACAAGAAGGCCTCATCTTCAAGATCTAAAGGTTTCACAAGGCTACAAAGGCTAGGGGGTCGTCAAGAGACAACAAGATCTTCATCTTCTTCCCTATCTAAGGTCTAAAACTAAGATAATCTAAGGTAAGACTCCCTCACCTGTGGTATGATAGTTCCCCTTGATGTTTATCAAATTATGAAGTTTCGTTTAGGTTTTATGTTGAGAAAAACCCATGATCATGGCCCTTGAACATTCGGCCACCATGTGTTTAGGTTCAAAAATGATGTTAAAAATGTCTCACATGTTTTCTAATGTTTTCCCATGATAAATATAGGTTAAGATATGATTTGGAGAATTTTTGAAGTACCCTAGCATCCTAAAGGTTTCGGCCAACACCATGAACTAATGGTTAGGGTTGGATCTAAACCTTCAAGTATGTATCTTGTGTACCTTCATGACACAAGGGAGGTTGAGGTGATTTATGTGAATTTTCACAAGGTTTTGTAACCCTAAAGGTTTCGGCCAAGAAGGATCCTAGGGCAAGGAGTTAGGGTTTATTGCAAGTATGGGTCCCAATGGCTCCTATGGTGTGGTATGGATGGTGTTAGATGTTAAATTGGAATTTTTATGAATTTTCCATGGACCCATGGCCAATGTATGTTTCGGCCAACCCTAGGAAGAAGGGCTAGGAGTTAGGGTTAACCCTAAAACATGAGCCCTAATAGCTTCCTATGACTTTATAAGTAATGTATGGTCTTTTACTTACCTTATGCTACCTTACATGTCATTTGAATGGTTGAACCTTTCCCTTACAAGTTTTGGCCAAGCCATGTAAATGGGGTTTAGGTGGAGTTAGGGTTTCAAGAATGATGGGTTATGGCTTATTATGATGTAAATATATAGGTTCAAGCATGTGGTAGAAATTATGTTACCTTTAACCCTAACCTTAGGTGTTATATGTTATGTTAGATATGTTTATGTTAGATGCATGCTTAGTGGGGTTATTTATGAATGTCATATGTGATGTTAGATCCCATGCATGCTTGTGATAGATATTATACTTATGTATGTGATGCAATACTTATCTTATGTATCATGATTATGCAAGTTAGATGAATTAGGAGAATGGTCTAGGTAATTATGTCATGTTTTATGAATATAATGCATTGTTTACCTTATGTATCATGATCATGCAAGCTCTATGAATTAGGATGAAGGTCTATGTAATTATGTCATGTTTCATGAATATAATGCAATGCTTACCTTATGTACCTTGATCATGCAAGCACTATAAACAAGAATGATGTTTATGTAAGCATGCCATGTTTATGAATGAATATAATGCTTATGCCTTAGGGCATAATGATGCTATGCATTAAGTATGAATGATGAAAGGTCAAGTATGATTTATGTCATGCTTCATGTAACAAGGTTATGCTATGTTTAAATATGCTATGAATGTCCCATGAATAAAGAAGCATGTGAAGTTATTTTACTTTATGAATGGGCTTGTACCGGACCGAAGTATGGGTCCAAGGGATGGGTACCATAAGAACGCCACGGTTTTGGACTACCGACTATGCTGTCCACTGTTCTGGCACTACCGAAGCTGTGCAACAGGGATGGGCACCTTAAGAACGCCCCGATTCTGGGACTACCGACTATGCTGCCCTTACCCTAGTAGGTCGGGGCTCTCTAGCTCGTATTTACTTAGGGATGCGCGCCTATGATGTATGTATGTGGTACAAGGCGGGGACCCCAATGATGTTATGATTATGTTTAAGTATTTAAAAGTATGATTTTAAAAGTAAGCATCCTTATGTATATGCATTTGACTCATGCATTCATTCATGTTATGCATCATGCCATGTTCAGTAGGTTTTATGTTTATATGTATATTATGTATCATGTCATGCTCAGTATGTTTTATGTATGCCATGTATCATGCCATGTTCAGTAGGTTTATGTTTATATGTATATTATGTATCATGTCATGCTCAGTATGTTTTATGTATGCCATGTATCATGCCATGTTTAGTAGGTTTTATGTTTATATGTATATCATGTAGCATGCCATGCTCAGTATGTTTTATGTATGCCATGTATCATGCCATGTTCAGTAGGTTTTATGTTTATATGTATATTATGTATCATGCCATGCTCAGTATTTTTTATGTATACGATGTATCATGCCATGTTTAGTAGGTTTTATGTTTATATGTATATTATGTATCATGCCATGCTCAGTATGTTTTATGTATGTCATGTATCATGCCATGTTCAGTAGGTTTTATGTTTATATGTATATCATGTAGCATGTCATGCTTAGTATGTTTTTTGTATGCCATGTATCATGGCATGTTCAGTAAGTTTTATGTTTTTATGTATGCCATGTAGCATGGCATGTTAAGGATGTTTTATGTCTTATGCTTATGATTCATGCTAAGCACCAAGTTATTTTAAGGTTTGTGTGCTTATGTGTAAGCGACGAATGATTTTAGTAAGTAGGAAAGAGTCTTACTATGCCGATGTGCTTATAGTCTTATTTCGTTATACCGCAGATCAAGCATGAGGACAATAAGGGAAGTGTTAGTATTATGAGAGAAGTGTCCTAAGGTAATCGCCTTATCATTGTAATCATTTACTTTAATAAATGAATATTCACTATTTGAGTATACATGTTCGTGTATTTGATTGAGATCTTAAACTCATTTACTGAATGTCCTCAATACAATTCACAGCATGAGAGAATTTGTGATGAATTCACAACTAGTGATTATCTCTACATGTGTAATTGTGAAGTATTGAAATTGTCCCTAGTCCATGAATTGATAAATATGGACACTGTCAATTCTGTTGAGACTAGCATGGGTTATTCTCTAATCAGCTGATTCTCACTGGCTGGTGACATTGGGATGTCCAGAGATAAACATGGATGCTAGTTAAGGGAACTAGTTCATTGGAGTGACTAGCTGTGAAACTTCATATGGTAATCTACATATAGATATGTAAATGAAAGTTCTTACTGCAGCTTAAGTGCGATGTTCCTTTGACTTGCGGTGTTTAAGTCATCTTGGTCACGGAGACTTATACTTTGACATCTTAAGCAAGCATCTCTAAGGAGGTGTGGACCTAGGATGGTTGGGTATAAGCCGAAGTGCCCGAAGATGTTTGAACAACCTACAAAGGATTTACCACTCCTTGCGAGGAGATGTATACCCAAGGCCTATCGTCGTATTGTTACTCGAAGCCTCTGGCCAAAGCATAACATGTTCCGAGTATGAATCTCTAGGAATCATGAGAGTAATTACAATCCGTTGGGCGAGAAAGACATTACTTAGGCTAGGTGTGACGTAGTCAGCCTAGTGGGGACTGACACACATAGACCGTGTCCTGAACTAAGTGGGTATAAGATGGTGAAGGGAATGAGGCACGACTCATTATAGCTGCTGAAGGGTTTCAGAATTATATCTGAGGTCAACTGTTGATCTTTCGATTAATTGGGGGTCATGATGTACTACTAGGTGCCACTCATGATCGTTCTATAATTGGTTGATTATAGACGACCAACATAAATCGAAAGCCTATTTAGTCACACGCACTACGAGTAATCCGAGGGATTTAAAACGAGTTGAAAATTGGATTTTCCGATCAAGAGAAATCAGTCGAATCTGAATTTATCAGAGACGCAACGGAAGCGTAAAATGGCTAAATCTTTTGAAGACTTATTGGACGAATTAAATGAGTTTAATTCGTAAGGTAACGGCATGGATTTGGCCGGCCAAAGAGGGTTCCCACCCTCATTGGTTTGGCCGGCCAAAATAAAAAAGGGAAACTAAATTGTTTGGTTTAAATTATAAAATAAATCAAGCGTGATTTGTTTTATAAAATTATGGATAAAGAAATTTATATAAAGAAATTTATATATAGAAATTTATATAAAGAAATTTATATATAGAAATTTATATAAAGAAATTTATATAAAGAGATTTATTTTCTTGAAAATTAAAATAAACATTGGATTGGTTTATTTTATTTTATAAAATTAATTATGAATTGATTTTTCAATGATAAAAAAATTTATATAAAAATTTCTTGTGTAAATTTATTCCATAATAAAAGGGGAGACATGGTAGTTTTTATTAGAAATTATGTTATAATAAAAATTTTGCATAACGGAATAATTCATAGAAAAATTTATAAGATAAATTTCTTATGAAAACTAATTCCGTTAAAAGGAGACTTGGCGATAAAGAGGATACTATATAAAGGCACCAAGGCAAGGCTTGGAAATTAATTCAAGAGATCATGGATTCTTGCCTAGCCTCACTTCCTCTCCTTTTCTCCCTCTCCCTCTAGGTCCGGCTACCCTCTCCCTCTCCTAGGGCCGACTGCCCTCCCTTCCCTTGCCGTGAGCCACCACCATGAAGAGGCCGAAGAAGAAGAAGAAGCGGGGCGCGACTCCTTCCTTCCTCCCGGAATCTTGATTCCGTTTTTCTTTTGGTGGTTAGTTTTCCATCTCTCTCTTGTTACTCTTGTCGTGCCTTTGGAGAATCTAGTAGTTTTTGTCGGCACGAAACTCGTGGCTTTGCGAAGTCATCCCGAAGAGAACTCGGCGTGGACGCGAATAGAGGCGGAGCTTCCAAGGGACGCTATGGTTGGATCTCGTCCCTTACTTCGAGTTACGCGTGTAGCGACCCGCCTTCTCTACCTTAGACGGACCATTACTTGTCTACTTCTTGACTCTAATGCACGACTAAAGATGCGGAACTTTCTTACTTTTTTTTTATATTTAAATCTATCTAAAAATGATATTCTAACTTTAATAGTCATGCATTTAAACTCATCACACAAGGCTCTATAATATTGCTAAAGCATTATGGAATATGAATGCAACTTTTCTAAGCATATCTAACAACATCATGGCACATGCATCAAATAGATAGATTGTAAATCTTACTTTTCTACCGAATTTACAAGCAATTTTAAGCATAATTAGGACTTAGTCCAAAAGGGAATAATAAGCTCAAGAATAAGTCTAAAATTCAATGTATCAACATGCTAAACTACTCATGCCCTTGCTCATCTAGTGTATTCACAAAAGTATGCATACTAATTGAATGACATGGGATCTTCATTCTACAAAATTGAGCCTGTAAAACTATCCAAAGCATAAATGTTTAATAAACTCCATAAGACAATAACTTGGAATTTGGAAACCTTAAACATTGCATTTCAAATAAGTTAAACTGTCTCGTCCCAAGGACCTCTCCAAGGTTAGCCACCACACACACGTTACTCAGCACCGCCTTGTCGCCTTCCTTTAGAATTGTTTACCTTTATCCTTACCTGCAGCAAGAGGAAATGCAACTAATAAGTATAAAGCTTAGCAAGTACTATCTAGCTCACAAAATCTCGAAATGTGCAAGCATGCTTTTTAAACAATGTGAAATCACATGAGATACTTTTATGCTTAAAAGAAACACTAAAACATGTATAACTCAAAACATGCATACTCAAGCATTAATACATCTTAGCTCACTTTTTCTTGGCTTAGCTTGAAACTTTAGCAATTCTTTAATTTTAAATCTTTCTTTAACTTTTAGAAAATTCTGCTAAAGCATATACTTGAAAATAATACTCACTTGGATCCACTTAAGACGTAAGTACCATCTTATGTGCATTCCCTAAAAGGTTGGATAGCGAGCCACCAATCCTAATAGAGCAGACCTTGGTCTACTAGGGCCAAGACCTTGGAATTGGACACCTGGATTTCATTAACGACGCCCTTGGACGCCGGGTACTAGCCTTAGAAAATAAAATACTTACTTTTTCTTATCTTGAATGCCTTGGCATTTTCACGAGCACCTTGTGTGCCCAAATCCCTAAGTCATGACTTTTGGGGATTTCTTAAGGCTTTGGCCTTTTCTTTTCTTATCTTCATCTTCTCTTTTCTTTTCTCATAAATTTTCTTAGACCCCAACCTCATTTACGAACAGCTATTAGTACACATTAACACATTAATATACTCTAATAGCGACCTTTACGAGCTCAACTATGTCATTTCTAAAAAGTCTGCTCTCAAAAATAAAGATAACTCGTACATAGATAAATTATATAAACTGCTTACAATAAAACGTTCTTACTCTGTAAATCTAGCTATACAAGCTAATAAACTAAGCTGAAGAACAACATAATAATTGCATGCAAAATCAAAAACAAAAAGGAAAATTTTATTTTTAACTTTCTAACGGGGAAAAACTTGCGGAAAACCGCCTCTTACTGCAGGTGAGCAGTACTTACCTTGATTTCTTGGACTTACAACCGAAATTAGACGACTAGGGCTCGGGTGAAACTTGAGATCTCTACGAACCGTCCGTGCCTACGTGTTCTTCTCGTCGAGACGAGTGAAACGCCCCGACCCCCTTGAGATTCCCTTAGCCGGCGCCCCTTAGGAGAGGAGAGGAGGAAAGAAAACCTAGGTTCCCTTTTGTTTTCGCCGCCCCTCCCTCGCCCCCTTCTCGCACGCAGCCGAAAATTCTCCTCCAAGGGTTTCACGCGACTTAAGCGGGGTTTAAATACCTCTTCATGAAAAAAACGTAACTACTCTATAAAATTATTTCTCTCCACCTTTTGTTGTGCTTGATACCCTAGCCCAGCCGGTCACTTGCGCGCCCTTAAGGGCTTGCTCCTCCTGTGGTCGCGAGTTCGAACCCCCCTGCTGCCCTTTAAAGTTTTCTTTTTTAAAAATACTAAACGGACTCGGAAAATTCCATAAAATATTCTAAAAATTCCTAAAAATATCTAGAATATTTCTAAAACATTTTTAAATAGTTCTAAGGACTTTAAGGACTTAAAATGGAAATTTTGGGGCGTTACAATCCCCCATACCTTATGAAAAGTTCGTCCTCGAACTTAGAATAATTCTGGATATCTTTCTCTCATGCTGTCCTCACGTTCCCAAGTAGCCTCCTCATGCTTTTGACTTTGCCAGATGACCTTCACTAGTGGCACCTCTTTGTTTCTTAATCTTTTAACTGCTTTGTCCACTATCTGTGTCGGTCTGCTCTCATAGCTAAGATCTTCTTGGATCTGCACTGACTGAGGCTGAATCACTTGATTGGGATCGTGAATACACTTCTTTAGCATGGAGACATGAAACGTACTGTGGATAGCTGACATATCCTCTGGCAAGTCCAGCTCATAGGCTACCTTCCCAACTCTCTTTATAATCTTGTAGGGTCCTATGTAGCGAGGACTCAGCTTGCCCTTTTTGCCAAATCTCATCACTCCCTTCATAGGGGCGACCTTGAGAAATACTGAATCTCCAACTTGGAATTCAAGTGGCCTACGGCGTGTGTCAGCATAACTTTTCTGTCTACTCTGGGCAGTCTCAATCCTCTGGCGGATCATCTGGATAGCCTGAGTGGTCTCATCTATAAGCTCAGTCTGGCTGCCTAGTCCTGACTCCATCTCTTTCTTCTCACCAGCTTCTTGCCAACATATGGGTGATCTGCATTTTCTGCCATACAATGCCTCATAAGGCGCCATCCTGATGGTGGCCTGATAGCTATTGTTGTAGGCAAACTCAGCTAAGCACAGAAATTTGCACCAACTACCTTTAAAGTCCAACGCACAAGCCCTGAGCATGTCTTCTAAAATCTGATTTACTCTCTCTGTTTGTCCATCTGTCTTGGGATGGAAAGCTGTGCTGAACTGAAGTCTGGTGCCTAGGGCGTCCTGAACACACCTCCAAAAATGGGAGATGAACCGCCCATCTCTGTCAGACACGATTGACCTCGGAACTCCGTGAAGCCTGATCACTTCTTTCACGTACAGCTATGCTAACTGCTCTACCGAATGCGATAACTTGATGGCCAGGAAGTGGGCAGACTTGGTCAATCTATCCACTATCACCCATATTGCATCGTGTCCATGGGTGGTCCTTGGGAGACCTGTGATAAAATCCATGGATATCTCTTCCACTTCCACTCTGGAATGGGAAGAGGCTGCAGAACTCCTCCTGGTCTCTGGTGCTCTGCTTTGACTCTCTGGCAGGTCAAGCAGGTACTGATATATCTAGCCACGTCTCGCTTGAGTCCAGACCACCAGAACCTTTGCTTTAAATCATGGTACATCTTGGTAGAACCAGGATGCATAGAGTACGGGGTACTGTGGGCTTCTTCTAAAATATTCTTTCTTAGTTCCTCATCATTGGGGACGCAAAGGCGGTCTCCAAGATAGAGGATGCCACTGTCTGATACTCGAAACTCTGAATTTTCTGCCTCTTGGATCTCCTGCTTGATCTTCTGGATCTCTGGGTCTTGACTTTGCTTTCTTTGTATATCCACAAGCAGGGTTGACTCTAGGTCAATGCAGAAAGTTGCCCAATTATTACCTCGACTCCAAAATCCTTTATTTCTTTCTGAAGTGGTAGAGACAGTGATGATAGGGACATCAGTGCTGCACAGGATTTTCTGCTCAGTGCATCTGCCACTTTATTAGCTTTACCTGGGTGGTAGAGGATTTCACAGTCATAATCTTTGACCAACTCTAGCCACCTGCGCTGCCTCATATTCAGATCCTTCTGAGTGAAGAAGTACTTCAAACTCTGATGGTCTGTGAAGATTCTGCACTGCACTCCATACAGGTAGTGTCTCCAGAGCTTCAGTGCAAAAACCACAGCTGCTAGCTCAAGGTCATGAGTAGGGTAATTCTTCTCATAGTCCTTGAGCTGTCTGGAGGCATATGCTATTACTTTACCATCTTGCATGAGGACAGCTCCAAGGCCCATCTTGGATGCATCACTGTAGATGTCAAAGGCCTTGTCACTCTCTGGAACAGTCAGGATGGGAGCACTAGTCAATCTTTTCTTCAGTTCTAGGAAGCTGTGCTCGCATTTATCTGACCACTCAAACTTCTGATTCTTTCTGGTCAGGCTGTGAGTGGAGAGGCTATTCTGGAAAAGTCCTCCACAAATTTTCTGTAATATCCTGCCAGGCCTAAGAAGCTTCTGATTTCACTGGCATTCTTGGGTCTACACCAGTTGCTGACTGCTTCTATCTTGGCTGGATCAACTTGAATGCCTTCTTTGGATACAATGTGACCTAGGAAGGCACCTGATCTAGCCAAAACTCACACTTTGAGAATTTTGCATAGAGCTTCTCCTGCTGAAGGATCTGCAGCACTATCCTCAAGTGTGTAGCATGGTCCTCTGGAGTCTGTGAGTATATGAGAATATCATCAATAAATACAATGACGAATTTATCGAGATACTCCCTGAAGATGTGGTTCATCAGCTCCATGAAGACTGCTGGAGCATTGGTTACTCCAAAAGGCATCACTACAAATTCGTAGTGGCCGTATCTTGTCCTGAAGGCCGTCCTGGGGATGTCACTTTCTTTAACCTTTAGCTGATGATACCCAGAACGCAGATCTATCTTCGAGAACACTGTAGCCCCTTTGAGTTGATCAAATAAATCATCTATTCTAGGAAGGGGGTACTTGTTCTTGATGGTTACCTTGTTCAGAGCTCTGTAGTCTATGCACAGACGCATAGACCATCCTTCTTCTTGACGAAAGTACAGGGCTCCCCAGGGTGAATGACTCGGGCGAATGAAGCCCTTGTCTAGTAGCTCCTGGAGTTGCTCTTGTAATTCCTTCAACTCTGCTGGAGACATACGATATGGGGCCTTCGAGACCGGACCGGTACCTGGCACTAGCTCGATCTCGAATTCCACTTCTCTGTTGGGAGGTAGTCCAGGTATTCTTCTGGGAATACTTCTGGATATTCGCAGACTACCCGTACATCCTCCTGCTTGAGTTCTTTCTTTGCTTCTGAGTCCACTATGTGTGCAAGAAAACCAGCACACCCTTGCTCTAGCATCTGGTGGGCTGCCAAGGCTGAGAGAAATTTCTGAGTCTTCCTCCTTGGGGCTCCTTGAAATTCGAATGGTGGTTCTCCTTCTGGCTGAAAACCACCTTCCTTCCGGCAGTCCACTGAAGCGCTGTACTTACTGAGGAAATCCATGCCCAGTATGAGTCGAAGTCCTGCATCGCAAGGACTATCAGATCGACATATAGCTCTCGGTCTGAAATCTTGATTGGCACAGCCCGGAGCCTCTGGGTGGACTCCATGATTTCCCCTGAAGGGAGAGTTGTCAGGAATCTGGACTCCCAACTCTCTATAGGCACCTGTAACTTACTAGCAAAAGGTACTGATACGAAAGAATGGGTCGCCCCAGTGTCAAACAGTGTAGTAGCTAAATGCTGAAAATAACTATTTGACCTGTTACGACCGTGGAGGCGCTGGCAGCTTCTTCCTTCGTGAGGGAAAAGACTCTGGCATTGGTTGGAACTGGTGCTGCTTCCAACCCTCTCTGACTGATCTGAGGTCCCTCCAGTATAGTAGGCATGTATGTAACTGAGGCTTGCCTCCATGCTGTACGGACTGCTGAGGAAGTACCTTAAACTTGTTTGGGCATTCTTTGGATCTGTGTCCCTCTTGTCCACATGAATAGCATCCAGTTACACCCAAAAGGCATGCTCCTGGATGGTTCCTCCCACACTTAGGACAAGGTGGATACCTAGCTTGCTTGTTCTCTGAGTTTCCTTTTTGGCTGCCAGGCCACTGCTTCCTTTTGTGGTTCTTATTCTTCCAGTTCTGGTTATTTGGCTGAGGCTTCTGTCCTCCTATTGTCTTGTTCTCAGTCAGGACTGGCTTCTGCTGTGCTTGCTGTGCCTTGATGCTATTCAGGTAGTGCTCTGAGATTAGAGCACTACTGACTAACTCCTCGCTGGTCTGGGGTCGGTGCATCCCGCTGTTCACGTTGAGTGCTATCTCCGGGTTCAGCATGCGAAGCATCAGTCTGACTCGCTCCTTCTCTGTGCTGACTAGCTCTGGGCAGAGGCGAGCTAGTCTGTTGAACTTTGCAACTGCTTCTCCCACTGGTAGGCTACCCTGTCTGAACTCCATAAAGTCCTCGAAGTGCTTGTTGGTAACCTTCATGTGGAAAAATTCCTCATAGAACTCGTGCTCAAAATCTGCCCAGCTCATCTGGTTGACTATCTTCTTACTCTTGACTCGCTCCCACCACATACGAGCATCTCCAGTTAGGCAGAAGGAGGCACATTTGACCTTCTCAACCTCTGGCCAGTCAAGAAGCTCCATTGTGCTCTCTAAAGTCTTGAACCAAGCCTGGGCATCCCAGGGCTCAGTCGTGCCTGAGAAGCTTTCAGGTTTCAGCCTCTGCCACTGGACGAGGTATGCTTCTTGTCTTCGGTTCACTGCAGGGGTCTCTTGTGGGACTGGTGGAACTTCAGCCACCACTGGAGTTCCCACTCCTGCTGTGGGTGGTGTAGGGGGCACTGGGTGCTGATTCGCCATCAGTGTGGCGATGGTCTTCTGTTGCTCTGTAATCTGGGCTTGCATTTGAGCAATGACTGCCATCAGGTTTGGCTGTTCTGTGCCAGGCTCACTGTTATCTGGAACTGGAGTTCTGTTATTAGCATTAGGAGCTCGGCCTCTTCTTGCCATCTAATAATGCATAAAGAACCAAGAAATCACTACTACATCTCTAGGTATAAACTTGTCTTCTTACTTAGAAATCTGATATCCATTCTAGGGATTAAACATGATTCCGTGATACTAAGGTATTAAACATGCTTCCTTGTTCTATGCACATATGAGTAAGTACTTAAGCATTTCTCTATATTGCAATTAAATAAAGGGGCAATAAAAAACTGAAACTTAAAGCTTTCTTACTTGAAGACGGCAAGGTTGATGCTGATGTGTGTGTGATGCTGGAGAATGGGACCTGCTCTGATACCAACTGTAGCGACCCGACCTCTTACTGTCTTCAGACGGATCGTTACTTTACTCTACTTCTCAACTCTTATACATGACTAAAGAAAATCGCGGAAATCTTTTTTTTTTTTTTAAATTCTGCTAACAATTATATTCTAACTTAAGCAATCATGTATATTAATACCATGTCATACTCTCTTCTCAATCCCATAGCCAAAACCCATCGAAAAACAGCCTTACCTTATTAAACAGCCTGTATCAGTCGACTGATGACGTCATCAGTCGACTGATACGGCTGAAATCTGTTTTACAGATTTCGGCCCTTGCTTTTTAAGCCCACCATTCCTTCAATTTCGAGCCAAATAAGATCATGACACCATTTCTATACTCTATACCAATTTTCTAAACAGTTTAGCCAATCAAAATGAATCCATAAACTTAAAATTAGGACTTTTACGCAAGAAAACAAACTACAAAAGTTGTTTGAACTTTAACACTAAGGTTTGTGCCAAACTTTACTTCTAACCATTCAAACTCATCATGCAAGGTTCTATAACTTTGCTAAAGCATTATGAAATATGAATGCAACTTTTCTAAACATATTTAAGCAATAAAAACTTAGTTCAAAGAGAATTTGATACTATCTTGGCACATGCGTCTATTTTCTAACAATGTATCAATATCTCCATCTATTCACATTTCTACTCATCCAATGCAAGCATAAGATTATATAAGCTAATTGAAATGACATGGAAACTTTACTCTAAGCAATTGAGCATGTAAAACTATCCAAAACTTAAATGTTTACTAACTCCATAAACAAGAACTTAAAATCTGAATAAACTATAACATTGTAGTTTGAATAGTTAAATTGTCTTGTCTCGAAGATCTCTCCATAATCAGCCACCACACACACTCTACTCAGCACCGCCTCGTCGTCTTCCTTCAAATTGCTTGCCTTTACCTTTATCTGCAATAAGAGGAAATGCATCTATAAGCAAAAAGCTTAGTAAGTACTATCTAGCTCACAAAAACTCGAAATATGCAAACATGCTTCTAGAACGATATGAAATCATATGAGATACTGATATGCTTGAAAGAAAACTAAACTAAACATGTATAACTCAAAACATGCATACTCAAGCAATAAATAATCTCAATCTACTTTTCTTGGCTCAACTTGAAACTTTAGCTATTCTTTATCTTTTGAAAACTTTTTGTATTTTCGAAAACTTTGCTAAAGCATATACTTGAAAATACTAATCACTTGGATCCACTGAAGACGTAAGTACCATCTGAATGCGCGTTCCCTAAAAGGTTGGGGTAGCGAGCCACCAATCCTAATAGAGCAGACCTTGGTCTACCAGGGCCAAGACCTTGGAATTGGACACCTGGATTTCTTTAACGACGCCCTTGGACGCCGGGTACTGGCCTTATAAAATAAAATAGCTTTTCTTTCTTTTCTTTCTTATCTGTAAATGCCTTGGCATTTTCTGGAGCACCTTGCGTGCTAAAAATCCCTAAGTCTTGACTTTTGGGGATTTTCTTAAGGCCTTGGCCTTCTCTTTTCTTATCTTTATCTTCTTTTCTTTTCTCATAGCTTTTCTTGGTCCCTAATCTCATATAGGGTGTTTATCAAACATATACAAGCATATAAGAACTAAGATCACATGCAAAACTAAAGCAAAAAGGAAAAATTCTCTTTTAAAAACTTTTAAAGGAAATTCTCGCGGTAAAACCGCCTCTTACTGCAGGTGAGCAGTACTTACATTGATATCTTGGACTTACAACCAAGATTGAGGTCTAGAACTCGGGAGAAACTCAAGATCTCGAAGAATTCTTCACGTCTACGCGTTCCTCTCGTCGCGGGGATCCCGAATATAGGATTATCTCTTGGAGAAGGGTCTCGGCCGGCCCTCTTGACCTTGGTTTGCGTGCGCACAAGAGAGGAGAGGGAGAGGGGTCGGCGCAGCTGTTGGGGAGGGAGAGGGTTTGAGAGAAAATAAAACAACTCTCTTTAAGTACCTATTTATACTTAAGGTTCGGATTAACTTAACTATAGCTTAAATATCTATCATTCTTTCTTTTTTTGTGCTTGAAACCCTAGCCCGGCTGGTTGTGTGCGCTTGCTGTTTCGTGGAGGTCGCGGGTTCGAGCCACCCGCTGCACTTATTCGGTTTTTCCATTTTTGACTTTTCTTTTTCTTTTTCCAAAAATACCAAACGGACTCGGAAAATTCCATAAAAATACTCTAAAAATTCCTAAAAATATCTAGAATATTTCTAAACCATTTCTAAATAATTCTAAGGACTTTAAGAACTAAAAATGGAAATTTTGGGGCGTTACAAAGATAATGCTTATGCCTTAGGGCATCATGATGCTATGCATTAAGTATGAAGGATGAAAGGTCAAGTATGATTTATGTCATGCTTCATGTAACAAGGTTATGTTATGTTTAAATATGTTATGAATGTCCCATGAATAATGAAGCATGTAAAGTTATTTTACTTTATGAATGGGCTTGTACCGGACCAAAGTATGGGTCCAAGGGATGGGTACCTTAAGAACGCCCCGGTTTTGGACTACCGACTATGCTGTCCACGGTTCTGGCACTACTGAAGCTGTGCAACAGGGATGGGCACCTTAAGAATGCCCCGGTTCTGGGACTACCGACTATGCTGTCCTTACCCTAGTAGGTCGGGGCTCGCTACCTCATATTTACTTAGGGATGCACGCTTATGATGTATGTATGTGATACAAGCCGGGGACCCCAATGATGTTATGATTATGTTTAAGTATTTAAAAGTATGATTTTAAAAGTAAGCATCCTTATGTATATTGCATTTGACTCATGCATTCATTCATGTTATGCATCATGCCATGTTCAGAAGGTTTTATGATTATATGTATATTATGTATCATGCCATGCTCAGTATGTTTTATGTATATCATGTATCATGCCATGTTCAGTAGGTTTTATGTTTATATGTATATTATGTATCATGCCATACTCAGTATGTTTTATGTATGCCATATATCATGTCATGTTCAGTAGGTTTTATGTTTATATGTATATTATGTATCATGTCATGCTCAGTATGTTTTATGTATGCCATGTATCATGCCATGTTCAGTAAGTTTTATGTTTTTATGTATGCCATGTAGCATGCCATGTTAAGGATGTTTTATGTCTTATGCTCATGATTCATGCTAAGCACCAAGTTATGTTAAGGTTTGTGTGCTTATGTTTAAGTGACGAATGGTTTTAGTGAGTAGGAAAGAGTTTTACTAAGCCGATGTGCTTATAGTCTTATTTCCTTATACCACAGATCAAGCAAGAGGACAATAAGGGAAGCAGCAGGAGGGACAAGAGTATGTGTGTGGTAGTGACTTAGCCAAGAAAGAGATATACTTACGAGTCTTTTGCTAAAACTTTACGTTTGCTACTTATGTGCTTAATGAATGACTTATGTGACTTTATGATGTGATGATAAGTATGAAGTTAGTACGCTAAGTTCCCTTGTCACTATGTTAGAAAGAAGAGTTGGGTGCATGTATGTGTAAGATTTAAGTATTCCGCTGCCTTACGATGTTCACATGCCCCTAAGTATGTTAGCGTAACGCCGCTTTAGGAAAAGAAAAAAAATCGGGTGTTACACAGAGCGCGGGAGTAGAAGAGCATGAGTACGTTGGAAGAATTGTTGTCTCAAGCCTTGGGGTCGAGAGCCTTTTTATAGCCCCTGGGGGCGCCCGGGACGTCGGGGGCGCCTCCCCACGTGTCACCCGATCCGACCAACTCTCGGTCAGCCCTTATCCCACTAGAATCGGGCTGAGGGTTGACTATGGGGTCGCCCGGGACGCTGGGGCGCCCTGGTTGACTCTTTCAGCGGGCTTCTCGGCTAGATGATCTTTATCCGCTTCGTTGGCTCAAGCTCAGGGCGCCCAAGGCATCCGGGGCGCCCGGGAGCATGGGGGCGCCCGGGAGCATGGGGGCGCCCCGGCTAGTGAACTGCCGAAGCCCAACTTTGCTTGTATTGTTTTGCCTTGACCTGGGGGGCGTCCGGGACACTCCGGGCGCCCTACTTAGCTTCTGCCTCACTCCTTTGAGGCTCTCTGAGCTGCAGACACTCGTTCCTTCGGTCCTGCATCCAGGGTTAGTCCAAAACACCATAAAGCAATAAACTTGTTAGATTATACAGCCTTAGCTGTCTTGGTTCTAACTTTGGGCCTCCCAAATGGAGCCCTAGGTCAAACCGATGCCTACTGTTCCCTCGACGGGGAACGCGTCCTCACCTACTCCTCTCAGGAGAATTTACCTGATGCCAACTGGCTCCTCCGGTTAGACTTTTGCCCAGTAGTCCTTCGCCAGGTGCCCAGCAGTCCATCGCCAGGTCTTCAGTACCAAGCAGTCCTTCGCTTGGTGCCTAGCAGTCCTTCGCTAGGTCTTCGACTCCTAGCAGTCCTTCGCTAGGTGCCTAGCAGCCCTTCGCTGGGTCTTTGGGTTCCTTTGCCTAGCAGTCGTTCGCTAGGTGCCTAGCAGTCTTTCGCTAGGGCTTCAATCTACACACTCAAGTAACATTGTTAGATCACATAATACCTTAACTTCTGAACCCTTTTGCCATTATCAAAACACAGGTTCGACTTGGGTGTTGTATACACCAACAATCTTCCCCTTTTTGATTTATGGCAATCCCGATTCAAAAAGTTAAGTTAATCAGAACAGATAAGAAGAAGTTTTGTTTCCTCCCCTTGGAAGGAATCTCCCCCTAGATTTTTCAAAAGTTCATGGGTTTTAAAAAAAATTCTAAGTCTAAAGATGGAATTAATTTTTCAAACACTTCGACCAGTTTTCAAAAGAACATTTTAGACACATTTTTCAAAGTAATTTTGGATGTGTACTTCAGAGAGTTTATACTTAAAATTCCAAGTCAGTAGAAAAGAATCACCTTCTGAAGCCATAGTTTAAGTACTTAGCAAAACTTTTGAAAACATAAGTTTTAAGTAAAAAAATTATTTGGAAACTTAAGTTTAAGTACTTAGAAAATATTTGAAAACCTAAGTTTAAGTACTTAGAAAATATTTGGAAACTTTTAAAAAAAATTTTGAAAAACAGCTTGAGTTTAAGTACTTAAAATTTTGAAAAACAGCTTGAGTTTAAGTACTTAAAATTTTAAAAAGCTGCTTAGTACTTTTGAAAATATATTAAGTACTTTTGAAATAGTTAAAAACAAAATAGATTAAGTACTTTTGAAAATATGCTATATTACTTTTTTTTTCTTTTGCTTAGTACTTAAAGGATAAAGTTTTGAAATTTTGAATTTTGAAAAAAATTTTAAAGCTTCTCTCCTTTCCTATCTCTCCCCCTTTGCCATATATCAAAAGCAATATAGCAGATAAATAAATTGCATAACAAGAAAAAATTCAAGATATGGATCAATTCAAGATTAATAATTTGCATAATTTGCTGTACTAAACCAATTCAAGATATGGACTAAACTAAATCAGTTTCAATTTTCTCTTTTAGGGTCATGTCTAACCCAATTAGCTACTTACTGACTGTTATAAATAGTAGTTTTTGCTAGAGTTAGTCAAGTTAAGTGTTCTGTTTAAGTTAGATTTTCTAAACTTGACACTTAACTTGATTACTGTGTAAGTTGTATTTAGTGCCCCAATTACTGCAGATGCACTGACTTAAAGAATCTTGAATTAAGGCAAAGACCTAAGCATCTCAACCCTTTCTAGGTTATCAATCAAAAAGTACCCTAAGGTGCTTGTGAGATGATGGCTTCTAGATCTATAGGTGCATGCAATTCTAGGGTTAGGGCCTAAGCTAAGTTCATTTGCGAAAAAACCCTAGTTTTGAAAGGGGTAGTTTTTAAAGTAAAACTAAGTCGAAGAATTTATTTTAAAATTGATAAACTGATTTTTCAAACTAAGTAAAGGCTAAGTTTGAAAAGAAGACCTTTTTGAAACTGAATTTTTAAGGTAGAGTAGTGCAGTTAAAACTTTAGAAATCGAGTAAAGCAGATAGAAAGCAGACAAGTAGAGTGAACCTATACTAAGCATAATCAAGATCAGATACTCAAGATAGTCAAACCAAATAAGTTAACTGGTCAAACAGAGGACCAGTAGAGTAAACCATGAGTCAAGTTTTAGTTACTAGTACAATGCTGAAATAGTCTAACTATGAAGAAGGGCCAGGGTGGTCAGATAAGCCAGGCTGCCATGCTCTGAGTAGTGACATCATCTCACAGTATCGTGCATCGTCCAGCTCTCGATCGGCTCTACGAGCGTCCATCTACTCGAAGTGGTAAGCCTCGACCTCCTCTCGGAGACTGTGGATCTCCGTCCGCATCTGTGCGAACTGCTGGTCGATGGTCAGTGGAGGAGGCTGGTCTATATGGTCCCGTATCTCTGCTGCGAGATCCGCAACGTCAATGTCTACCTCCTCGTCGGAGTTGATCTGAGCTCCGGCTCGCTGTCGTCTCCAAGTCAGAACCCCGGTGCCCGATACCTCTATCCCAGCTAAGGAGAAGTTCCTAAACCCTATCTCATCGAAATCAGTCATCGCGGTCATTTCATCATCAGTGATGTTACGACCGTGATGATGAAGGATGGAAGTGATGATGTGACAATAAGGGGTGCGTACTCACCCCTGTGTGGTGACACTAGACGCATACAGAATCGTATGAAACATGTGTAGTCCAATGTCAATGTCAAGATGATGGATCAGGGCATATAGAAGGAAGGTATGAAAAGGTCGCATGGTCGCGACATCCCTGGTGGATAGTGGTAAAATACAACGGACCAGAACTCTGTACAGGGCGTAGTCCTGGACCTGAAGGTCAATGGACTGAAATCGTCTAGCTATGGGGAGTCTAGCTTCCCTATAGAAGTAGGAGTGGAGAGTGTCTAGGGTAATGTGAGAGTAGGGAGCATCAAATGGAAGATCTCTAGGAGGATAGCAACAAAAGGTGGACTGGGAGGGTCGTAGTACAAGAAATCGATTTAGCAAAGAGGGAGTGATTGACAGGGGCATCCCTTGAACAGTAGTGACAAACATGAGATTGTTCTGTCTAACTATGTTATTATAGAATTCTGCACATAAAGATGTGTTAATTGGGTGAGTGCAGAATACTAGATTGTCTAATTGATAAAAGTCTATGACATTCATGGCTAAAGGACAAGATTGGGTAAAGAATTGTTTATTGAGATAACTAGTTTTTATAGGCTTGTATGTAGTACGAGCAAACTTATTACACAATTCTAGAGTTGGAAACCTAGGATCGGGACTCGGTTCGGTACCGGGGTTCGCTTGGTTTGCTCGGCGTTTTCTAAGTTAAGAAGCATGCATTTAGAAGATAGAATTTTAAGGAATAAGTAAATGCATTTAAAAAAATTATACCGAGGGGCCGCTCGTGGAGGCATTGTTGAAGTTGAGGGAGCAAGAAGGTCACCTGGTCGCCTTGGAATGAAAGAAGTTAGAAAGGAGGAAGGTTTTTGGTGTGGCAAGAAGAGGAGGTTCGGGTGCCCTTTTATAGGGCTTTAGCCGGGGCGCCCGGGAGCATCCGGGCGCCCGGGACAGGGCTTCTGCCACTGTTAGTGTCCTAAGGCTGTTCGAGGTGCCCGCAATGGCCCGGGTGTTAGTAGGAGCCCTAGAGCCAATTATGTGATAATTGACTAGAGGCATTTTGTATCATATTCTATTATTAATAAAGGCATATTTGGTTATTATACTTTGTATTCTGTGCTGAATGACTAAGTATAATAATGTCCTTGTGTAGTAAGTTCTTATCTACATTATATCGATTGGTTGAATTGATAGTGAGATAATGTAGAGAACACTACACTAAATTATTCCTAGTCGAGCATTAATATTCAGGGACAATATTAATGCATGGAGACTAGCATGTGAGTCAACTGATGACTTGAGCTCACAAGTCATGGATATGTGATATCAAGTTGACACATGGGTATACATTGGAGAATGTGTACTGAATGACCCGCCATGAGAAAGTTTCATAGATTGTCATATGAGTGTCATAGACTTTCTCATGTGACTATTGGTATGAATAGTCCTTAGACCTGAAGTCACGATGGTTCCCTACATAAGGAGTTATGTACTTTGGTATCGTCAAACGTCACCCGTAACAGGGTGGACCATAAAGGCGATCACTGGGTATGTAATGAATTATGCGGAGGGATGTGAGTGATGTAGATGGGATCTATCCCTCCCATATGACGGGAGTGATAACTGTGGGCCCCTTGATCGAGTAGGACTACTGAAACGCATGGCCATGCTCAAATGATTCAATATGAGATATTGAGCTCATTTATTTGAGTGAGTCTACTCGGGGATCAAGAAACACAAGATTGATTGAGGATGACACGGTCTATGCCTCATTGGTCAATCTAGATATCAAGGATAGAAGGACAAGGTCATACACTATCATAGTCACGGAGGTTTAGTCGGATCTCGACTTTTCTTGTTACTTGGGTAGCAGTGATGCATTGCTAGATGTCGCTCATTGCTTATGTGTCTAAAGTGTTTGGACACATTGCCAACGTCGCAAGAACCTATTGGGTCACACACAAAGGACACAATGCTTCGGGAATTTGATCGGCAGACCTGAACCCGAGTTGGAGAACTCTGGAGTCTGAGCCCGAGTTGGAGAACTCGGCAGTCCGAGCCCGAGTTGGAGAACTCGGGAGTCCGAGCCCGAGTTGGAGAACTCGGCAGTCCGAGCCTGAGTTGGGAACTCGGGAGTCCGAGCCCGAGTTGGGAACTCGGGAGTCCGAGCCCCGAGTTCTCCCGAGTTGGAGAACTCGGGAGTCCGAGCCCGAGTTGGAGAACTCGGAAGTCAGAGCCCGAGTTGGGAACTCGGGAGATCTGAGCTCGAGTTGGAACTCGGGGGCGCAGGTCGGGAGCTCGGAGCTCGGCAGACTAAGTCAGAGCTTGACAGACTGAGTCGGAGCTCGGTAGACTGGGTCGGCACTCGGCAGTCGGGGCTCGACACTCGGCAGTCGGAGCTCGCCACTCGGGAGACTTGGTCGGGAGACCGAGTCGGAAGCCCGAGAGGCCCGGTCGGATTTGCATGCAGGAAAGAGAAAGGTCTCTCTTCATTGGATGAAGGGAAGGTGAAGAGTCACATGGAAAGATGTGCTCTTTATTGGTTTTAATGAAGGGAAGGCAAAGAGACAAATGACTCTTGGTATTTATGGGATGAATATAAAAGGGGTCAAGTCATTTTCGAAAAAATGAAGTGTGCTTTCTTCTTCCCTTCCTCTCTTCTTCCTCTCTTCCACTCTTGGCCGAAACTCTACTGTAGAGTTCTTGGTGTTTTCGAGCTACCTCAAGTTGCTAGCACAACTAAGGTAGTTCTCCCGAAGTTGAGAGATTGTGTCCGTGTGGATACGAATAGAGGCACGAACGTTTGAACGTGCAAGAGATCCGACCTTTCTTGGACGAGCGGGATACGCAAAGGGCACGCTCCAAAGGTATACACAGTAGATAGATCTATTAGATAGATAACTTTGTAGGAGTTTTCTTTCGCTTGGATCGCTCGTGGGTTCTTGTTTCCGCTGCGTTTTTATTGTTTTATGCCGGGAGAACCCAACACCGGGCGCCCCAGTCAGGCCGGTCATTGCAGCTTTGCTGCGTTGACTGAAGCTGGGGGCGCCCCCAACGTTCGGGGTGCCCTGGTCAAGGGAAAAAATAGAATTTTTTTTTTTTGCTTTGAGAGAAGTGAAGTCTTGTCATCATTTGACCATGGTTTGAAATGATTTGACTATGGTTTGACTGCTTTGACCGAGGTTTGACTACTTTGACCATGGTTTGACCATGATTTAGGTCAACTACAAGATAATCATGTAGGTATTAACTGAATTTTAATTAAGTTAATTTTTACCATCTCACCCATTCTAGAGTTGTAAATCACGTTTGCCTTATGAGTTTTGTGAGATAGGTTTTGGTAAATAGAATTATTTTGAAAAACTATGTTTTATTTTGAAAACTTAAATTAATTTTGAAAGCAGTTTATTTTGATTGAAAAAAATGTTTGATTCTACAATTAACTGAATGTTTGCGTTAGATTCGAATTTGACAAAGAATAATTTGAATTTGAATTTCAAAAATTGGCTTCCAGGTCCTGGCGAGGCACTAGGCCTTCTTTGGCCGTAGTCTTATTGGATCATCAACCCTTTCCTTGACAAAGCCTTTTAATGAAATTTCATTTTTAAAATTATTTTTTGAAAGATTCTGGTCTAACTAGTTTGGGTCTTGGATCGGTAGCTTCGGCTAGTTCCACAAGAACGGCTTCCCTAACGTACTATCATCTCACCGCCACCCAATACTAGGTTGTTCAAATTTCAGTCAATTGGTTCAGTCCTTAAACTAACCATTCCTAAGTCTAAGCATGGTAAATTGCAGAAAGTAAATAAACAATCAATCATGCAAGTTGCAAACAAGAATTGAATTTTATCTAACAATAAATATTATTTTTAATTTGACTCCCTCTGGACTAAAGTCACGATAATGGTTTGGCAAGATATGAATCTTGTCCTTGGGGATCCAATACTGATTTGATCCAGTTTGTTTGTTCAGGTACAGTTTAGGTACCCATGCCTGAACTTTATTTCTGGATTGGTTCAGTACAGCATAGTAGGATCTTTGTCTAGATTTGGTTCTATAGCCTAGTCCAGATCGATTTAGAATCGATTTCTGTTTTCCAAGAATCATGTCAAGACCCTTGGAACCAGAAGTGAATCGTTCTAAAGCTGATCTAAGGTTCTTAACTTGCGTTTTCATGGAGGAGTTCTCTTTCTCAAGTTTTTCAACTTGAGTAGAGGTTCCTTCTTGAACCTTCTCAGTTAAGGATCTAGAGTCAGTCCCCTCTTTCAGGTGTTTTACTTCCTGTTGAAGGGATTCGATTCGGAGTTTAGCTTTCGCCAAATCTCGAGAAAGATGAGAAATTAACTCATTTAACTGATATCTAGAAAAAACACTTACCGTGATTTCGTCGTCTTCGGAAAATGTCAGTCTGCCGTCGTCCTGTTCCGCTTCTGTCTCGGTCTCGATTTCTTCTGAGGCGGTTAGCGCGAGCAGGTTCGACTGTGGGATCTCTTCTTCGGAGGAGGAGGAGGACTCGTCCCACGTTGCTTGAAGTGCTTTCTTCTTCCTTGTTTTCTTCGTTTCCTTCAGGTTGGGGCATTCAGTCTTGTAGTGGCCCTTCTTCTTGCACTCGTAACAGGTCACGTTGGGTTTGTTCTTTTCATTTGAGGGTTCAGCTGGTTCATCCTTCCTTCGGCTGGCTTTCCTTCTGTTGGTTTGGTTCTTCAGTTCCTTGTAGTAGTTCCGGGCCAGTCGGACCAACTTAGGTTGATTTCCTTCTTCATCTTCTGAGTCTGAGTCCGAATCAGACTCGGGTGCAGGTTGAGGTTTCTTCTTGGATACCTTTCCAGCTTTACCTGCAATAAAGGCAATACCTTTCTCGACCTGGGTGCAGTTAGTCTGCTCATGCAACTCATGTTCTGAAAACAGTTCATCTAGTTTAATTTTTGAAAGATCCCTTGAAACCTTGTATGCATCTACCATAGATGCCCACAAGGTGTTTCTTGGGAAATCATTGAGAGCGTACCTTATCAGGTCACAATTTTCTACCTTGTGACCGATTGTGTGCAGTCCGTTCATTAGCTCCTGAATTCGTGCGTGGAGCTGAGCTGCTGTTTCGTTGTCGGTCATCTTGATCGTGTATAGCTTGTTCAGGAGGAGATCTCTCTTGCTGATCCGAGTATCCGAAGTTCCTTCGTGCAACTCGATCAGTTTTCCCCACAGCTCTTTAGCACTGTTGAATGGACCCACCCGGTTCAGCTCCCCTTTTGTTAAGCCGCATTGGAGAGTCTGGGTCGCTTTTGCATCAACTTCAATCTTTCGTTTCAGAGCGGCGTCCCACTCTGTGTAGGTCTGTGGTACTCCTTCAGCATTCTTTGGAATCTCCAGTCCGGACTGGATGATTATCCACATGTCCACCTGAGTTTTCAGGTGGACCTCCATTCTACTCTTCCAGTAGGAGAAGTCCTCCCCACTGAAGAGAGGTGGTCTTGCGGTGCTGAAGCCTTCTTGCATGGTCATTTTATCTGAAAAGTAAACTAAGAGGAAAGAAAATATCCCAAGACTTGGTCTTGGATTAGTAGTGCGGGATAAAGAGAAATAATTATCGAGGGGAGTTGCACCAACCTCGATTAACGAGAAAACTTCAAAAAAGTAATTAAAAAGAATCCGAAAAAATTTTCAAACTGGTGGTTGCACCAAATTTGAGTTTCTCCGCTCTGATACCACTTGTTGGATCGAGAAGAACGATAGAGGGAGGGTGAATATCGTAAAACGTTTGGATTCGTAAAAGAGAATTAGCAGCGGAAATAATTAAAGTAAAACACACGCGAACACCAAGATTTTACTTGGTTCGGAGTCGCGGTCGGCTCCTACTCCAAGGCCCACGGTCGTTGACCGTTTTCTGCGGGCAATTCTATATGTGCGCAAAAATAGTTTACAAAGTGTATTACAAGAATAGTACAGTAAACTTAAAAGCAGCTCTTCGTTACCAACGTCCGGTGTAGATTGTATTTTCGGAGCAGAGGGACGTCGTCGGCGCTTGTATCTCGAGTCGGGAGGTTTTCGGAGCAGAGCACGGGAATAGAAGAGCGTGAGTGCGTTGGAAGAATTGTTGTCTCAAGCCTTGGGGTCGAGGGCCATTTTATAGCCCCTGGGGGCGCCCGGGACGTCGGGGGCACCCCCCCACGTGTCACCCGATCCAACCAACTCTCGGGATCAGCCCTTATCCCACGCGAATCGGGCTGAGGGTTGACTGTGGGGGCGCCCGGGACGCTGGGGGCGCCCTGGTTGACTCTTTCAGCTGGCTTCTCGGCTGGATGGTCTTTATCCGCTTCGTTGTCTCAAGCCCGGGGCGCCCGAGGCATCCGGGGCGCCGGGGAGCATGGGGGGGGGGCCCCGACTAGTGAACTGCCGAAGCCCAACTTTGCTTGTATTGTTTTGCCTTGACCTTGGGGGCGCCCGGGACACTCCGGGCGCCCTACTTAGCTTCTGTCTCACTCCTTTGAGGCTCTCTGAGCTGCAGACACTCGTTCCTTCGGTCCCGCATCCAGGGTTAGTCCAAAACACCATAAAGCAATAAACTTGTTAGATTATACAGCCTTAGCTGTCTTGGTTCTGACTTTGGGCCTCCCAAATGGAGCCCTAGGTCGAACCGACACCTACTGTTCCCTCGACGGGGAACGCGTCCTCACCTACTCCTCTCAGGAGAATTTACCTGATGCCAACCGGCTCCTCCGGTTGGACTTTTGCCCAGCAGTCCTTCGCCAGGTGCCCAGCTGTCCTTCGCCAAGTCTTCAGTACCAAGCGGTCCTTCGCCTGGTGCCTAGCAGTCCTTCGCTAGGTCTTCGACTCCTAGCAGTCCTTCGCTAGGTGCCCAGCAGCCCTTCGCTGGGTCTTTGGGTTCCTTTGCCTAGTAGTCCTTCGCTAGGTGCCTAGCAGTCCTTCGCTAGGGCTTCAATCTGCACACTCAAGTAACATTGTTAGATCACATAATACCTTAACTTCTGAACCCTTTTTCCATTATCAAAACACAGGTTCGACTTGGGTGCTGTCTGCAGCAACACGGCCTTCTCCTCGAGTGTGCTTCCCCCGGCTTCTCGTCCATCGAAAATCGCACGCGTTCTTCTTGCTCTACCGACGTACTCTTCCGTAGACCTCCATGTCTCTCGGATGCACCGAGCCCGTCGACTCCCTTCCCGTGCTTTCCTTCTCGACCGTTGCATCTTCCGCTCGACTTCCTACGCTCCTAAACTCTTGCACACTTAGACACAGGGATCAAACACAACAGGAACTAACTTGACTCGGTTGACTATATCAAAACTCACCTGAGGTACTTACACCATTGACTTATCTACTTTTATCAGACCTTTATCACTGACCTTCTTAGTGGATCATTGGCTTATCTGCCCTTATTAGATGTTTTACAAAAAAATCTACTAATTTGACAGTTATATTACGGTTGACGTGACACTCTGACGGTGGAGGGTTGCAAAAGGATATCACCTATATAAAAGGTTCCCTCCCTCCACGACGTAGATATACACTAAAATAGATTCTACTTTATCACGTTCACCTTCGGATAGTACTGACTTAAGTGTCGGAATGTATACGTCAAGGCCTCCTGAACTAGTTAATAACGCTCTGTTCTTGAGTGTTTCCTTTTTTAGAATTCAATGACAATATTATCGGTCTAATCAGAGTCAATCCTCTCGCCATGTGATCCTTCATCCATCCTAGAGACTGAATTCAGAATCCAATGTCCTCACCACTAGACCATGGGACCAGTGATAAAAAAGTATTAAAAGGGTAGGTGCAACACGAGGACTTCCCGGGGCTATGGTGCAGCGGTAAGGTCTCTAGTAGTTAACCCAGGCATCCTCGGTTCGATCCCCAGCTACGACACATTTTACAGGAATTTTTCCTCCAAATGGGGCGCGGACCCTGGGATGTTGAGCTTCTAGACTGGCCACCGTGAGCGCTTCCCGATTTACCTTGGTGATCAATGAAAAACTTCCATGGGACCGGGCCGGTCATCCCAGATTCAATTTGTTTACTGCCTGGTTCATCATTTTCATTCTTCATCCATCCTAGAGAGGATCAAATAAAATTGAGCAGGATGACTGAGTTGTTAGCCGTATCTGTTACCCACCGTTAAGTATTTGTGCTATGTTTACTCTGAAGAACAGAAAAAATCTCGTCGGCCTGGAAAGCCAAGTGAAAGGAAAAAAACGGAGCCAAGAAAATGAAGAGGAAAAAAAACACTCATTAAAGAGCATCACCGCCGGTTGTCCTCACCGTGAGGCTGCGGGCCAAGAGAGGCCGCCGTGCACATTTAGAAGTTAACTTTTAAATATTTATCTTTAATGATCTCGGGCCAGCTTACGTGTAGCCTGGACCGGTAGCTGACGGACCCAAAATGATTGTCACGAATGTGGGTCTCAAATTTAAATATGAATAAAATGCTGGAAACCCTTTTTGCAATCAAAATATGAAAATGTAGCAAAGGGGCCACAGGTCATATTTTTCTCGGAGCTAGTTGTTGTGTTTGATTCGAACTTGTATTTATGTGTCGTTTGTATTTTTGGGTTTCAAATAAGTAATTGGGGTTTGGTTTGTACTCGAAATGAATTCACAATGAAAATAAAGAAAACTCAACTCATGAACTAAACAAAGAGATGACACTTAGTACTCAACCTAATGGAAACCTAATCAAGCACTTACCAAATTTTTGGAAACTGATTTCTGATTTCAACAAAACAAAAGCAATGCTAAGCAATGAAGTAAAGGCAGTGATGGGAGTTTTCAGAAACAAACAAACTTGCAACAATTAGTAGCATGCGAAATTAAGAAATCAAACAAACAACTCAACTCAACTAGCTACATATTTTTGGAAGCCAACCACTGCCAACAAAATTCAGAAATGAGTGAATGCTAACTTATTGATTTCGAACACAATCATATGCCACAAAAACAAGTTGAATTCGGATGCACAAAGGTTCAAATCAGTTGGCACGCAAGAGAAAACTCTTTGTGCCAAAAATTAACACCAAATTTAAGAAATTAGTAAACTTGCAACTCAAATTTTAAGCTGATCGTTTCAATTGGGAAACAAGGCTATTGGGAAAGAACTAAGCAAGACTAAGGCAATGAATTGATGAGCTGAAATCAGAACTTCTAGAACACTAAAATTCAGAAACTGAATGGACAGAACTTCAGCAGTAGGTGCAGAAATTCAGCACTATCTAAGCTAAAAACATGGAATGAATTGCAGGAAATCGAAACTAAGCTATAAGTTAACTAAGCAAGCATATATCTGACTCGAATGCAGGAATTAACACAACCAAAATGAAGAAACGATGTAGAAAACTAACACTCTGATACAAATCAGAAACTGAAAGAAAATTTGCAAAATTTGAATGGCACGCAAGCTGGGAATTGGCACGCAAGAAATAAAACTGCAAACTAGCTGAAATTGAATTTGATTGTCACCTAAACAAGCTCATAAACTAGAAGAAAGTGGTCGGACTGAGGAATTGCCGAAACCCTCAAACAATCCCTGTTCCGGCGCAAATGAAGCTGAATTCTTCAAGGAACGATCACCAAAGACTCAATTCTTGATCTGGGATGGAAGTTGAAGTGGTCACGCCTTCTTGGAAGAAAAATTTGCAAAAGCGATGAAGAAGAAAACAAAGAACGCAAAGAATGGCGAAGACGCGACGAGGGTGAGCTGCGCAGAAAATTTTCTTAAGTATTTGGCATTGGACGGTCCAGATTGAATTGGATGAATCCAACGGCTGATCTTGCTCTAATTTGAGCCAAACTTTGATGATGATGATCTGGGGTTAGGATCTGCCCTGGGGTAACTCGGATCCTCCAGATGTGCAACGGATGGTCCAGATCAACTTAGTTTTTGAATGGACGATCTAGAGCCCTCCTAGCTTGATCCGACGGTTGATTTAGCTCTGATTGGGATGAAACTTTTAGATCATGATCAGAATGTTTGATCAACCCTAACCTTAGCTCGGATTGATTCAGATGGTCCCGGATGGCTCAGATCTAGCCGCTCTTGAATCGGACGGCCCAGATTTAATCCTAATCTTGAAAACTCGATCCGGGTTACTTCCGACTCAAGTTTGACCCAATATGCCCTAGGTCCATGAACCTTTCATGCCTACAAAAAATAGATCAAAAATTTAGTGGCCAAATAATCCAAATATGTGTAAATTTACAATTAAGTCCAAAATAAGGGTAAGTTCTAAAACCTAGGGCAATTTCACAATTAAGCACTAAAAACATAGGTCAAACATAGATTTTTAACAGCTCAAATAATCAATAAAATGATACTTATCAGTAGCCTGGCGCCCAGTCAGGAGGAATGGGGCTAGTGATCTGGATGATCCCGATAGAGAAGAGATGGTTTGTGACTTGTTCAGCCTCAGCTCCCTGCCTGCGCGTGGCGGCCCACGCTACGGGGATAAGCCCGAGCCACAGAAGATGTTACACAGTGCCCCAGTCGGCACCCTCATAGGCCCTCAGCTGGCCTCGGTATTCAGTGCCCCCAATCAGCACCCTCATAGGCCCTCAGCTGGCCTCGGTATTCAGTGCCCCCAGCCGGCACCCTCATAGGCCCTCAGCTGGCCTTGTTCCTCAGTGCCCCCAGTCGGCACCCTCACAGGCCCTCATCCGGCCTCATTACCTCAGTGCCCCCAATCGGCACAACCACTCCCTGACACCAGACTGCCAGAAGCTGTACGGGGTCGGCGCAGGGCTTTAGTCATCCTGGCCACCAACAGCGGATATCTCGCCGAGGTATTGATATGCCTGCCACGACTTGTCCCCCGTACTTCGACCACATGCCCTGGTGTCAGGCCGAGCGGCGCTCAACGGCGCCAACTCTTAAGTTGATAGGGTCTCTTTCCTTAGCACAGCATGTGCCGCTTTACCCTGCCACCCCTGGGCATCCACTACCCTGTCCTCGCTACGCGACGACGGGTGGCAGGCGAGGCAGAACCTGTC
This sequence comes from Boesenbergia rotunda, assembly GCA_024364735.1. Classification (NCBI taxonomy): domain Eukaryota; kingdom Viridiplantae; phylum Streptophyta; class Magnoliopsida; order Zingiberales; family Zingiberaceae; genus Boesenbergia; species Boesenbergia rotunda. The sequence goes on from JAGFNQ010004283.1 coordinate 47,253, forward strand.
AACTTCCCCGTCTACATATACTTCTCACTCCGCATTTCCCAGGTAGGCGCGATAGTGCAATTTTCATACTGTTCTATTGTTTTCCATCGCCACCGTCGTGTACTGACTTGACCGTCGAGTGCTTGGCCGGGGACTTCTCCCGGTGGGTTCTAACGGTCTCTGTCTTGCAGGCTGGGAGCGACCCCGCTCGTCACGCCACTTCAGCGACTTCGCCTTCCTCGGAGACTCGTCCAGCTGTAGAGGCGTCTGACTCACTTCGCGACAGGATCAAATTTGGCGCTAGAAGGAGGGGCCTCAAGGCTACGCAAGTGTTGTGCCTGAGGGTGGTCCCGCACCTCCCCCGGTGGTTGGCCCTTGGGAGCAAGTTGGCGAGGCTCGCTCGATGTCCGCCGGGGCCTCCGTTTCCAACCCGGTATGTGGGAGGCAGGTGGAGAGGGGAAAAGCTCCGGCTGATCCTATTTCAGCCACGACGGTACGCAGCTCTTTCGCTCCTTGGATCTTGGAGGACCCCGTTCCTCACCACCTGCGTTTCTTCACCATCCCTGAATACGGGGGGACCACGGATCCAGAGGAGCACTTGATGAAGTTTGAGAGTGCTGCCATGTTGCAGCAATATCCGGGCGCGGTCCAGAGGTGGTTTGACCGACTCCCCGACGGGGTGGTCACAAGCTTCGAGAAGTTCAAAAGGGTGTTCCTGCAGCACTTCGCTAGCAGCCGAAGACACCACAAAACGAGTCTCAACCTGTTCGCCCTGAAGCAAGGGCCAAAAGAAACACTTAGGTCTTGCATCCGGAGGTTCAACGAGTTGGCAATGGATGTGCCAACTGCCACTCAGGAAGTGATGGTCAGCGCGTTCTCCCAGGGTCTGCAGGAGGGAGAGTTTTTTCGAGCACTGATCCGGAAGCCCCCGAAGGATTTCAACAGCCTCCTGGCCAAGGCTGACAAGTATATTAATGTCGAAGAGGCGCAAGCGGCTCGGCGCAAGGAGTCTGTGGCCTCGGCGCCCCCGCCTCCTGTTCATGGGCCCAGGCCCTCGGGAGGACCTATTCGTAGCCTGCGGGGCCCCGCCGAGCATGCGGGCGTGGAAAGGCGCCACATACAGCAGGTGGATCAGGGCTGCCTCCCCGCCCGGTGGAGGCCGTATTGCAGTTTCCACCAAAGTCACGGGCACGCCACTGAGGAGTGCTGACAAGCCGACCGGGGTCAGGTTCCAGCCCTCAGAGGATGAGGGCGGCAGACACCTCCCCGACGGGGAGCAGGCCGAGGCGGTCTGAACGCCCGCCCGCTGGCCGAAGAACCGAGAGAAAACCCTCCGGCTGCTCGAGATCTATTCCCTCAAGGGAACCGAGCGATGGAAGAGGAGATGGATGAGGAACGGGCCAACCAGCAGAATGTCGTTCGAGGCGGCGTGCACATCATCTCGGGCGGCCCTACTGGAGGAGACTCCCACCGGGCCCGGAAGGCACAAGCGCGCCGGCTGGAGATCCATCAGGTTGGCACTAGTCTGGCCCAGGCAGAGAGGCCACAAATCAGTTTCGGGCCCCAAGGTGTTCAGGGGTTGGAGGTCCCCCACGCTGACGCGCTGGTTATCACAGCCATCATCGCAAACTATCAAGTCCACCGCACCATCGTGGACACAGGTAGCTCGGTCAACATACTCTATAAGAGGGCATTTGACCAGCTCCAAATTGAAGAGTCCCAGTTGGAGCCAGTGGCGACCACGCTGTTTGGCTTCACGGGGAATGCGGAACATCCCATTGGCCAAATTCGCTTGGTTGTTCCTCTAGGCGAAGAGCCATTGAAGAGGAGTCGGTGGTCCACCTTTCTGGTGGTGGGCGCCCCTTCGTCCTACAACGCCATCCTGGGCCGCCCTGCCCTCAATGAGTTCCGGGCCGTCGTCTCCACCTTCTACCTGAAGGTTAAGTTCCCGGTCGGGGATCAGGTGGGAGAGGATCGGGGTGACCAGAAGATAGCCCGAAGGTGCTACGCGGACGATGTTCGCGTAGACAGTCGCAAGGCCCCACGTCCTTTCCCGGAGTGCAACATGGTCCAGGCCTCTCCTTGGTCCGAGTTGAAGGAAGACAAGGAAGAAGTGCAGCTCCTCCCCGACCGGGAGGAGTCCCGAGCCAAGATTGCGGCGGGACTGCGGGAAGAGTTGAGGGGGCCCCTGCTGGAGTGCTTGGCTCGCAATCAAGATGTCTTTGCCTGGACCATCAAGGAATTGAGAGGAGTCCGCCCGGAGGTTGCAGAGCACCACCTCCACGTCTATCCCGCAGCTCGACTGCTCAGTAAGACGCGTGGCGTCCCACGCTCCCTGAGTCCTGCCCGACTGTGTGCGCTATTATCCCGCAGCTCGGCCCGTCCGACTGTGTGTGCCGTATTTCCCACATAGGCTTTGCTGCTCAATAAGACGCGTGGCGTCCCACGCTCCCTGAGTTCTGCCCAATCGTGTGTGCAAACTCTCGCATCGCCAGCGAGTTATAAGCACGCCAGCTTCCACACCCCATTTAGCTCCGTGGCTCCGATCAGACTCGGGCAATATTCGAGGCGATAGGACACGAAGGTAGTGGAAAGGTCGCAATAGAGGGTGGCTTGACCTTCCGAGGAACGCGCCAGGCTCGGACCAGATTCAGGGTCCAGTCAGTCGGACTGCGTACCTCCTTCGACTAGACTTGAGGGGGATGCTTATGATCCCGGGCCAGCTTGCGTGTAGCCTGGCCCGGCAGCCTGGCGCCCAGTCAGGAGGAAAGGGGCTAGTGATCTGGATGATCCCGATAGAGAAGAGATGGTTTGTGACTTGTTCAGCCTCAGCTCCCCGCCTGCGCGTGGCGGCCCACGCTACGGGGATAAACTCGAGCCACAGAAGATGTTACACAGTGCCCCAGTCGGCACCCTCATAGGCCCTCAGCTAGCCTCGGTATTTAGTGCCCCAATCGGCACCCTCATAGGCCCTCAGCTGGCCTCGGTATTCAGTGCCCCAGTCGGCACCCTCACAGGCCCTCATCCGGCCTCATTACCTCAGTGCCCCCAGTTGGCACAACCACTCCCTGACACCAGACTGCCAGAAGCTGTACGAGGTCGGCGCAGGGCTTTGGTCATCCTAGCCACCAACAGCGGATATCTCGCCGAGGTATTGATATGCCTGCCACGGCTTGTCCCCCGTACTTCGACCACATGCTCTGGTGTCAGGCCGAGCGGCGCCCGACGGCGCCAACTCTTAAGTTGACAGGGCCTCTTTCCTTAGCACAGCATGTGCCGCTTTACCCTGCCACCCTTGGGCATCCACTACCCTGTCCTCGCTACGCGACGGCGGGTGGCAGGCGGGGCAGAACCTGTCAACTTCCCCGGCTACATATACTTCTCACTCCGCATTTCCCAGGTAGGCGCGATAGTGTAATTTTCATACTGTTCTATTGCTTTCCATCGCCACCGTCGTGTACTGACTTGACCGTCGGAGTGCCTGGCCGGGGACTTCTCCCGGCGGGTTCTAACGGTCTTTGTCTTACAGACTGGGAGCGACCCCGCTCGTCACGCCACTTTAGCGACTTCGCCTTCCTCGGAGACTCGTCCAGCTGTAGAGGCGTCTGACTCACTTCGCGACAGGATCATTTAATATTTTGGATTCATCGTGTCACTTATATTTACCTGATACATAATGTCTACAAGCTATTTGATTTTAATATTTATTTATGGTTTGCATACACACGCTAGCAATTCAGATGATTTTTTTTAGATAAAAGATGAGGTGATTAATAGAAATTGTATGATGGAAAATTAAGACTTTGATATTTAACTGATAAAGTTAACAAAGTGATATATAAACATTCATTTTTTAAAAATTTACGCTAGAAAGTGATATTCTCCCAAATCTTCATATTATATTGGTTTCATTTAGTCACTCTTATTTTGAATAGCAATTTATTAAGAGAGCAATGTTTGAAGATTACATTACGTACTGCTTCAGAAACACAGACTAACCAGCAACGCATGATGGCAGAGAATAAGCAAGTTTGAGAATAGCCAAACAAGTTTGAGAATTAAACATAATAGAAGAGATTAACAATGGATAAGTTAAAGAACAGAACTAGAATACACACCATACTTGTTAATAAAGTCATCTTTGTATATATCGCTTTGCAGGGACATAAAGCTTTTCTTCATATGCAAAACATTTGGGACGATTTGAATGGTTTGCTGCAATATTTTTGACCATCTCTATTATACCTTCATTGTCAGTACGAACGTGAACCTCTCTTAGCCCATGCAGATGTTCCATGCCTTTGGCTGATTCAAGGGGCCAACGTAAAAAAAGAATTTCGAGGCTTCCGAGTGCACCTTCTTCGAAACTCACATTTTGCTCTTCAATTTCCAGGAACTTAAGTTGCGCGAACCCTCCCCGATCGAAGACCAAATCCACATCATTATTGACGAATGACTCAAATCCTAGTTTCAGATAGACCAAAGCGGGGAGATTTCTCAAGACTTGTAAATCCTCGAGCCGCAGGAGTGTCATTTCCAGAGTTATCTTGACAACATGCTTCAGAGATGCAAACCAAGAAGGCAATTCGTCAAGTTTGCAACTTATCAAAAGCTTGCAGAGCAGCAATGGCGGCGAAGCTACCTCATCGAGTGCCTTTTTCAAACTTGTGCTTTCCGAATGTATCATTAGAGATCGAAGGGTGCCATTGAGCTTCGAGAGCAGGGCGCCGATCTCCTCCAGCATTCTGAGTGATAGATCACCAAACCAGATGGCAAGCTTCTGGAGGTCGACAAGCTCGCCAATCTCCTGTAGCGACTGCACATTATCAACAAACGTGCTTCCCAACGCAACAAGTCTTTTCAACTTTCCTATTCCTTGCGGGACCTTCAAATAAGAATCAGTCCGCAGATAGACCAGTTTTTGGAGTTTAACGATGGTATTGGGTAGTTTTCCGATATGAATTCCTCTTATATCCAAAAACTCAAGATTATGCAAATCTCCTATTGAATCTGGCAATGTACGTAATCCAGAACGTCTTAGAGACAAGTACTTCAAAAGAAACAACTTGGAAAAGCTCTTGGGGTGCAGATGATGCAAGTTCCGACATCCTTCAAGGTCAATTGCCCTCAACTGCCTCTGCTTTCTATAATCCATTGGTGGTTCTACATCCTCACCAAATGCAGTGAAGGATCGAACATGGGGCAGATCAGTGTCAGGCACCAGTCCACTGCTTCCTCCATGCCATGATAAGCGTCTTATCTTCTGATGCTGCGCTGGAATCGTCGGGTGCTCCTTCAGTAGCACCACAAAGTTCTCCTTCTTTGATATCGAGAGTATGACATCAAGCATCATGTCATGGACGCGGCAGGATTTCACCGTCCCCCTTTCATCAAATTGTGATGGCTGCACCAAGCTACGACTTACCAACTGGTTGAAGCAGCGCTCAGCGACTTTGTCAGCGGGGAAGCCATCTACGCTGCTCACAATCCCTTCAGCAATCCACCGTCTCATCAGGCGCTTCCGGCGAATCTCATAATCCTCAGGGAAGAGACCTAAGAACAAGAAGCAAGGCTTGAGAAAATAAGGCAAGTCATTGTAACTCAAAACTAGTATCTGATTGATCTTCGACAGCATATCATTAGTTTGTATCTCCAAAGTAAGGTGGTCGCGCAAGTCTTCCCATTCTTCAAGTTTTTTATAAGGCTTGGAAGCCAGAAGACCTCCGATCGTCACAATCGCAAGTGGCAGTCCATTGGACTTTTTCAAGATTTCTCTGCCAATATTTTCTAGCTCTGGAGGACAACTATAGTTTGGTGCATCAAATACTTTTCTACAGAATAACTCCCAAGATAGCTCAGGTGATAAAGGAGAGACTTTAAGTATAAATTGATGATTACGAGAACAACTTGTATTTGCCACTTCCTCAATGCGTGTGGTCACTACCACCCTACTTCCTTCTTTACCTTGTGGCAATGCAACGCTCAATCTCTCCCATGCTTCAGTTCTCCAAACGTCATCAAAAACAAGCAAATACCTCTTTTTATAGAGATGGCCTCTGACTGTCTGCACCAGTTGCGACTCGTCCATCATGTTCAGAAGTTGCTCTGTGTTTAATCTGACATCTTGGCACCCTAAAACATCTCGGATTTGTTGCTCATTGACGGAAATTTGTCGAATAATCTTTTTAAGAAGCTCTTTGATGCTGTAATTTTGTGACACTGCGATCCAAGCTCGATATTGGAAATGGCCTCCGATGACAACAGAATTATCATAGATATTCTTAGCCAAAGTTGTCTTTCCTAAACCACCAAAGCCCACGAGAGAAATCACTGTGAGCTCGGGACGGTTCTCGTCCATCATCCACCTGATAATCTTATCTCTGCTTTGGTTGATACCCACGAGTTGAGCTTCCTCTACAAATTGGCCGATGATCCGTGGGTCGAAGTAGCTGTCGGCCATGGTGGTGCCAGATCTTGTAATTAAAGCTTCATCTGGATGGTAATAGCGATCGTACCTCTTTCTAATCTTTGCTACTTGAACCTTCAATCTTTTGAACTCTGAAGCGATGCCATGGCGAGCTTTCAATGATTTTATGCGGTGAAGGAAGTGCTTGAAAAAAGCTTTGAGTCCGCACTCGTCATAGGGTGTCAATCGGAGACGACACTCGAACTCATCGATCGAGTCTTCGGCATCGTAGGCCACCTCCCTCACTTCCTGCACCCAGTTCTGCTGTCGATCATCAAGATTCCGCCTGGTTGACATGTCCGTCAAGAAAGAGGTGACGCTTTTGAGCTCAGCGACTATGTCTCGGACATCATCTTCGGCTCCGGCCAGCAACGCGGCTTCTTCCACTAGCATCTTCTCTAGCTTTCCCGCGATGGACTGAAAGGAGAAGTCCACAACCTTCATGGCCATAATCGTAGCCATGCGGCCAATCTCCCTCCAACGGCGGTTAGGAAGAAAGATGACGACGATGAAGGATGGGTAAAGCTGATAACTCACGTCTTGTTAATTCTTGAGCTTGCATCCAACGTTAAAAAAAATTAATGAATCAGATAGTAGATAAATTAAATCTGAGATGATCGATTCGGTCCTATAGTTTGGGGATCGAACCGTAAATGTCTAATTTAACTATTAACGATCCTACCGTTGCACCATAGCCCGGGGGCTGCATCCAACGTCAAGGTTGTACTTTGGAACGTTGATCGATCATAATTTGTACGATGGAATTAAAAACAACAGAAGATGACTTGGAGCTTTATTTTTCCAAAATTATTCTGCCAAAGTTTGAGGCAACGAAGCAAAGAACAAACCGTGACCCAAGCAAAAGCAAAGAACAATACAAAAACAAACTGATCGAATGCTTGAGATACCAATGCTTGGGGTTTAGGTTAACTGAAAAAAAATACATATATAGGTGATGTGAGGCTATCCGAGACCTGATAGAATCTGATAAACAAACTGAGATGGTGTTGCTCCACATTGCCAAAATATTTCATTTGATTTTAAGGTTTTGATGAACTTGGTTGATTTTTTTTTTCATTGCTAGTTATTTTCTTCGGATTGTTGGAAAAAACTTTATTTTCAATTCATTTAAATACTTATATTATATAGTTGATATTGCAGCATTTTTTAGTAGCCACACCCTCCACTACAAAAAATTTTGCCATTACCGACGGAAATTACCGACGGAATTCCGTCGGTAATGCTCCTTACCGACGGAATAACGACGGAAATTTGAAAGTCGGAAGATAAATTGTCGGGGATAACGTTCCCGACGGAATTTTGTGGTCCGTCGGTATATATATATTCCGACGGAATTTATCCGTCGGTAATTACCAACAGAAACTAAATTGCCGTCGGTAAATTCGGTAAAAGGTGATAGTATATTCCCGACGGAAACAGTGTTTCCGTCGGCACACACCGACGGAAACACTCGTTTCCGTCGGAATTCACCGACGAAAACAGTGTTTCCGTCGGTGTGTGCCGACGGAAACACTGTTTCCGTCGGTGAATTCCGACGGAAACAGTGTTTCCGTCGGGAATATACTGATTCCGCAAAAAAAAATATCGAAAAGTTCCGATATAACGGCGACAATTTTCCATTTCCGTCGGTATTCCGTCGGAAATTTAAAATAATTTATTAAAAAAATTAATATACTGTTCTAAAACCAATCATCTAAAACCAAACATAAAATTATGTACAAAAATTGATTTCAACACAATTCTAATACAAAGGTTCTTTTCCAAACATAAAATACAACAAACATACAAATTAAGTTTGTAACACAAACACAAAAGGTCCTTCATCAAGCTTTGCATACAAACATAAAGGGTTCTAATACAACAAGCATACTCTCAGTATTCTTTTCACCAAAATACAAGCGAATGTCTTTCTCAAAAGCTTCTAGTGTGTTAACTGACTTGCAAGCTACCAGCAGAAGGTATTTATGTGCCTGCAAGGAAGAACCTTTTACAATTACAACAAATACATTACAAAAGAAGCTTAACTGCATAAGAAAAATCTGCTTGGTTGGTTTCGTGGCAGCAATTGTAATAGCCCAAACAACAATCCCAAAATGGAAAACTACCAGGTAAACAAACCATAACACCAAGCTTCTCTACAGTGTTGAAATTTTAATTAAAAAATAAATCTACAGATTCTCACATAATAATAAAAACTGACGTTACTATCTAAAATTTAAACAATTATATATGAACAATAAATTTTAATACCTGGATAAAAATCTGATAGGATGTCTCATTACAAAATAAAGAATCCTGAAAGCCAAAAATATAATATATTAGAATACAATTACAAAATAAGATAGCTTTTAGATGATTTTAATAAAACACATGTTATCATTTAACATACCTTAGAGAAAATAACAACTAAGCAGGTAACAAGTAAGATCAATCTATGTAAGCTAACACATAATAAGATAACACTTAATGTAAACATTGCAACCAAAATTAAAATAAATAGCATACCTTCAATCAAGTACAAGCCTAGAAGGAAAGCAGCAACTGCAGTAACCTATAAAGGTACAAGTAAAATCTAATTAGTTCCAAATAATGTAATCAACATCCGGCAACCCAATGGACAGCAGGGGCAAATGGGCCGCCGGACCGACTGGGAGCCCAATTGACCTTCAGGCAGCCCAATTGGGCAGCAGCCAGCCCAAGCAGCCCAATTGGGCCTACCAGGCAGCCCAATTGGGAAGGCTGCAGCCCAGCTAGGCTGGCTGCAGCCCAGCGCTGCAGCTGGGCTGGCTGCAGCCCAGCGCTGCAGCTGGGCTGGCTGCAGCCCAGCCCAGTTAGGCTGCAGCCTGCCCAATTGGGCTGCCTGCAGCCATCCCCTGCAGCCAGCCCAATTGGGCTGCTAGGGCACGCTGGGGCACGCCAGCGTGCAGGGGCACGCCAGCGTGCCCCACTCAACGCCGCAGGGGGGGCCGCCGGGGGATGGGGGCCGTCGGCGTTGCCTCCCCGGCCGCCCGCGTGCCTCAACCACGCAAGGCGTGCCCCCAGGCCGCAGGGCCACGCAAGCTGCCGGCGGCATGGCCTCACCGCCGCCGGAGTGCACGCGCGGCCGCAGGGGAGAGCGGCGTGACCGCGCGGCCGCAGGGGGTCGCCGGCGTGGCCGCGCGGCCGCAGGGGATCGCCGGCGTGGCAACGGCTGCCGCAGGGGGGCGCCGCCATGGTCGCGCGGCAGCACTGGCGCGCCACCGTGGCCCCGCAGCCGCCTGCGTGCCACAGCACCGCAGGGGCACGCCGGCGCCCCGCCTGCAGCCTGGGGCACGCCGGCGTGGCCCAGGCCGCTAGGGCGCGCCGCCGAGTCCGCCGGAAAAACAGAGAGAGGGAAGAGGGACTTACCGACGAGGAGACGATGAATCGCGCGCCGATCTCGAGCTCGAGGAGAGGAGATGGAAGTCGGTGAGTGTGAGGAAGAAATTGGGAAAACACCTAATTTTATAACCCTCACCGACGATTTCCGACGGAATAAATTCCGTCAGTAACATGTTTCCCGCTTCTTTTTTCTCCTTGCCGCCTAATGTTTCTGTTTTTCCTCCGACGGAACGGGGATTCCGTCGGAGATCTCCGACGGAATCCCTGTTCCGTCGGAGATCTCCGACGGAACGGGGAATTCCGTCGGGGATCTCCGACGGAATCCCTGTTCCGTCGGAAACTCCGACGGAATTCCCCGTTCCGTCGGAGATCGCCGACGGAACAGGGATTCCGTCGGAGATCCCCGACGGAACAGCGATTCCGTCGGAGATCCCCGACGGAACGGGGAATTCCGTCGGAGTTTCCGACGGAACGGAGGTTTGTCGGAAATGAGGATTTTCGCGGCAACAAAAAAATACGCGGAGTAAAAATATAAACTTTTTACTCCGACGGAATGTATATTCCGTCGGAAATCTCCGACGGAATTTATATTCCGTCGGAAAACACCTTAAACTTTTTTAAATAATATGCCGACGGAATGTCTATGCCGTCGGAAATCTCCGACGGACTGGCCTATTCCGTCGGGAATCTCCGACGGAATATCTATTCCGTCGGAGATTCCGTTTTCGCCGTCGGAAATAAAGGCAATTACCGACGGAATATTTTTTCCGTCAGTAAATTCCGACGGAATACAGATTCCGTCAGAAAATTACCGACGGAAAAAATTGCCGTCGGTAATTCCGTCGGTAATCCTGAGTTTTCTTGTAGTGCTCTTAGCTAGTAGCTTCCGTAATTGTCCTCCTCTGCGTTGGCCCTGGGACGAATTAACGGGGGCGCTGGAGACTTGCGAATCATGTTTTGCCACCTATAACAATGCTAAAAAATATATTTTTTAAAATAAAAATAAGATGAAATAGAATATTATATTTTTAAAAATAAAAATAGGACGACGACTTTGGCTTCACTGCAAGGGCACAGCTAGGACAAACCGCGTCGCATCACACCTAGTAGCGAAGCCATAGCTGCAAGGTCATCACTGTGCAATGGAGAAATTGATCAAGATAATGGAGAAAAAGTTGGGATTGCAAGTTGGAAGGAAGGTATTTCCACCCAAATGAATGAAAAATAGTAGACATGGAACAACGAATGGATTCTAACTCCATCCAAATAAACAAGGCAAACTGTTTCAATTCTTGCATAATTACAAGTACTATTGAATAAAGCAATGAGTGGGAATTAAGTAAAATATTAAAAATGAACAAAAAATAAAAATTAAGGAGTAAGTAAATTATTTTTTTGAAAATACAAATTGGTATTTTTGAGAAAGTGTATTTAAATTTATAAAATATTTATAAAAATATCAAAGAAATTAATAAAGTAGAACAAATGTACAAAAATTATATATACAAAATAATTACACAAATCACATCATCATACTTTGTTTAAGAAAAACAATCTCAAGCGTGCCTGATTTATAAAATATTTACAAAGATATCAATACAAAGAAAACAAGAAGATGAACAAATGGATAAACATCTATAAAATAATTACACAATCTCTTTGTTAAACGGATTAAAATAATGTAAAATTACATTGCATAGTTTGTTTGACACGAAAGAAGAATCTAACATTCACGTGCTTCAAGGAAACACAACTGCCTGATCAATTAATACTCGAAGGATGAAGAACATGAGCAATTTGCAGAAGATGCTTGAAGATATCAACTCAAACTCATTTGACAAAGAAAAAACAGCTCATAAATTCTTCTTCTCTATACCAGTACAAGAAATAGAAGATGAATCATCCTCTTTTCTCTCTTTGTAATCGAATTGTGTTTATTAAGAGTTTTGTTCTAGGCTCTGGGATCAATCCTTTTGCTCTCATTTCTTTATAGAATTGCAAGGCCTCTTCTAGCTTCCCTTGATCGTGTAGTCGATGAACCATTATAGTATAAGATCGCTGATCAGGTCCCAGACCACTTCTCTTCATATCGGCCCATATAGATCCACTTCCCTTTTGGTGCTTCCACTGCATATACAGATTTAGTAGCAAATTGTAAGTATCCGAGTCAAGTTTGCACCCCGTCCTTTCCATTCTCTGCAACAAGGCAGTAACCTCTTCAGGGTTTTCAGCAGTTTTCAAGATGTAAGAATAAGTTCTAGCATTCGGGTTGCAACCTTTTTCCCATCTCATTCAGAAGCTCATGTACTTTTTGCATTCTATTGATCTTACAAAGATGTTTGATGAGGGAATTGTAAGTTGACACATCAGGAAGGCAACCTCGATCGTTCATTTCAGAGAAAATCTCAAGTGCTTGAGGAACTTTCTTCTTAAAGCACAATGTATCGATGATACAATTACAGATTGTAACGTCTGGATTAGAACCCTTCTCCCACATGGATGTGAACAACTGCACGGCGGTACCAAGTTTTCCAGATTTAGTCAATGATTTAATAAAAATGCTATAGGTGTACAAATCTGGTTTGCAACCAGATTTATTTATGTCATTCCAAAATCTCGTTGCTTCAAGTGAACTTTCCAAAACACACCAGCCATTTAGGATGATATTTCTGCTCTTTATAACCGGTGGAAACTGATCGTGTTTCTGAAGAAATAAAGCTTCTGCCTCCTCGACATGTTTATATCTGCAAAGTGACATAAGAAGTTGCTGGAAGCCAATCAAGTCATGTTCAAAGCCATAATCTATCCTTTTATAGAAAATGTCTATAGCTTCTTGCACTTTGTGAGCACCTGCATATCTGTTCATAAGGATCGCAAAAGTTTTGTTATTGATGGCAGATCCTTGCCTATCTTTCGGAATCTCATCAAACGTCTCTTGCATTAATTTGACCTGTTTCATCCTACCAAGAATATCGAGTATCCCGTGATAAGCCCTTGGTCCATGCAAATAGTCATTCTGAGTGGAAGCCCACTTGAAAAAAGATAGTGCAAGCTTCCAATTGGAGTGATTCCTCCAAAGAACAAGGACAACAAATTCTCAGTTAACTGAATCTTGTATTCATCAAGAGCTGATGAAAATCCAGAGCTTTTATCATGAGACTTGAGTATCTTCTGAATTGCCATAGCCTCACTAGCACATGAATCATCAACCGATGCTAAACCATCAGGCTAGGTGACACCGGAAAGCACAAGAGAAATAGGAGATAACACAAGGAGAACTCTCAACTCTCCCTCGACGGAATCCACCGAAGAGTTTAGAGGATAACTAGAAGAGAAATCTGCAAGAAGCTTAAAAGCTTACAATATTTTTATCACCAAAAACTAACTTCCATTCAACAATACAAATGATACCCTTTTATAGGGGAGACTTGGAACACTTGCCACAATGAGTCAAGCTATTTTAAATGAACTTTAGATTTCCTAAGACCTCATTAAGTGCTTTAGATTTCCCAAGGCCTCATTAAGTGCTTTAGATTTCCTAAGACCTCATTAAGTGCTATTTTATCTTTTCTAAGACTCGAGAATAGAGTTTGACAAAAAAAACATGAGGTGGTATTAAAGACTCATTATCCCAGCAGGTTGGCTTTCCCGAGTTTCTCGACGTCAATCGCCCTTGGTTGGAGAAGATTCGTCCTCGAATCAAAAGGAAGTTCATCACCATATAAGGAGAGAGATCAGCGACATTGAAGGTTGTAGACACACCATACTTGCTTGGCAAATCAATTGCATATGCATTATTGCCAATCTTCTTTAAGATCCTAAAAGGACCATCAGCTTTAGGTTGTAACTTTCCATGTCGACCACGGGGAAACGCTCCTTTCTTAAATGAATCCATACTAAGTCTCCTTCCTTGAAACTCGCTTGCTTTCTATGCTTGTTTGCATTTTTCTGATACTTCTCATTTTGCTTAATAATTTCTTGCCGCACTTGCTCATGCAACTTCTTGATGGATGTGCATACTCTTCTCCATCTCCACTTAGATGCGAGAGGCTTGAATGGGGGTCAAATCCAATGGAGTGAGGGGATTAATTCCATATACAACCTCGAAGGGACTTCTTCCCGTCGTTTGACTGAGAGACCGATTATAAGCAAATTCGGCTTGAGCTAATACTGCATCCCATTGGCGGGGGTTTTTACCAACCAAGCTTCTAAGAAGGTTTCCCAAGCTCCGGTTCACTACTTCCGTTTGTCCATCTGTTTGGGGATGGTGAGAGGAACTGAATTGGAGTTGTGTTCCCAATTTTCGCCATAAGGTGCGCCAAAAATGGCTCATAAATTTAGAATCCCGATCGGAAGTGATAGTTTTTGGAATTCCATGAAGTCTCACAACTTCTTTGAAATAAAGATCAGCTACATGTGTAGCATCCAACGTCTTGGTACAAGGGATGAAATGTGCCATTTTGGAGAACCTATCAACAACGACCATTACTGAATCTTTGTTCCTTTGAGTGCGTGGTAACCCAACCACAAAATCCATGCTTAAATCTTCCCAAGGACTTGTTGGAACTGGTAGTGGAGTGTATAATCCTGTATTCTGGCCATGACTCTTGGCAATATGACAGACTCGGCACCTTTCAATATATGTTTTGACATCCCGGTCCATGCGTGGCCAAAAAAAATTCTCTCGAACGAGTGTAAGAGTTTTGTCCCTGCCAAAATGTCCCGCCAATCCTCCATTATGAGCTTCACTGATGATGGCAAGTCGTAGTGAACAATCAGGAATACATAGATATTCTTCTTTGAAGAGAAATCCATCGTGAATAAGGAAGAGTTTGAATGGAGCTTTCATGCACTCTTCCCAAATCTGACCAAAGTATGGATCATTTTTGTAAAGATCTTTGACTACCTCAAATCCAAGTACCTTTAGTTGTAAAGTAGACAATAGAGTATGTCGTCGGCTAAGAGCATCTGCCACCCGATTAAGAACACCAGATTTGTGCTTGATAAGAAAGTTGAAGGCTTGTAGAAACTCAACCCATTTAGCATGACGAGGTTTCAATTTTTGTTGAGTATTCAAATACTTCAAGGCTTCATGATCCGAGAAAAGGACAAACTCCTTATGGAGGAGATAATGTTGCCAATATCCAAGGCTCGGACAATGGCAAAGAATTCCTTTTCATAGGTAGAATAATTGCGGCGAGAATGATTCAACATTTCACTAAAGAAAGCAATGGGCTTCCCCTTTTGGCTATGTCCTTTTGGCTAAGGACACCGCCGATTCCTACATTTGAAGCATCACAGTCTACTTCAAAAACTTGGTCAAAATCTGGTGGTTGCAAGATTGGGGCTTCTGTAACCTTCCTTTTAAGAAGTTCAAAGCTTTGTTGTGCCTCTTCCGTCCATTTGAAGTTGCCACCCTTCAAACATTCAGTTATAGGTGCAATAAATCGTGCTGAAATTCTTAATAAACCTGCGATAAAAAGATGTCAGGCCATGGAAACTTCGAATATCATGTAGCGATTTAGGCGTCGGCCAGCTCATAATAGCTTCAATCTTA
>JAGFNQ010004283.1:67010-92856 GCA_024364735.1 Boesenbergia rotunda
GTAGAATACTGGGTGTGCTTCTCACATTTGTACTAATGTGCAGGCGCTGAGAAATAGCAGGGCATTGGCCAAGGGCGAGGTGGACCTACGAGTAGGCAATGGAGCAAGGGTTGCTGCTGTTGCTATAGGGACTTACTTTCTATCTCTACCCTCTGGGCTTGTACTGGAATTGAATAACTGTTGTTATGTACCTGTACTAACAAAGAATATCATTTCAGTTTCATGTTTAGATAACAAAGGTTTTCATTCATAATAAAGGACAAATGTTGTTTTGTTTATTTAAAGGATATGTTCTATTGTAGCGCACATCTGATGAATGACCTCTATATTCTAGACTTAGAGAGCCCTATCTATAACGTGAATACCAAGAGGTTGAGATCAAATGAGTTGAACCCAACCTATCTCTGGCACTGTCGCTTAGGCCACATAAATGAGAGTCGCTTGTCCCAGCTCCATAAGGATGGTTTGCTGGACTCATTTGATTTTGAGTCATATGAGACATGCGAGTCATGCCTTCTAGGCAAGATGACTAAGACTCCCTTTAGTGGACATAGCGAAAGAGCGACAGACTTGTTACGACTCATATATAGTGATGTATGTGGCCCTTTCAATGTCGCTGCCAGAGGTGGTTACAGGTACTTCATCACATTTACTGATGATTTCAGTAGATATGGCTATGTGTATTTGATGACACATAAGTCAGAATCCTTTGAAAAGTTCAAAGAATTCAGAAATGAAGTATAGAACCAACTTGGCAAGAGTATTAAGATACTTCGATCAGATCGAGGTGGAGAATACTTGAGCCATGAGTTTCGTGACTACCTAGCTGAGTGTGGGATTCTATCCAACTCACTCCCCCTGGAACAACACAGTGGAATGGTGTATCCGAAAGGAGGAATCGTACCTTATTAGATATGGTACGATCTATGATGAGTCACGCAGATCTTCCTATATCCTTTTGGGGATATGCTCTAGATACGGCAGCGTTCACACTAAACCGTGTTCCATCAAAGGCTGTCATGAAGACACCATATACGATATGGACAGGGAGGAGTCCCAAGATGCCTTTCATGAGGGTTTGGGGTTGTGAGGCTTACGTACGACGTCAAGTCTCAGACAAACTGGGACCCAAATCTGATAAGTGTTATTTCATAGGGTATCCCAAGGAAACGAAGGGATACTACTTCTACATTCCTAGTCAGCACAAAGTGTTTGTTGCTAAGACTGGAGTATTTCTAGAAAGGGACTTTGTTTCTAGAAAGACTAGTGAGAGTACGTTCAGTCTTGAAGAAGTTCAAGACATGGACAATAGCACTGAAGCCTTGATGGAAGTTGAACAGGAACCACAAAGTGTGGTGGTTGATGAGGTTGTTGCACAAGAAGCTGTGGAACAACAACCTGTTCATGTAGACCTACCTCTTCGCAGGTCTGATAGGGTACGTCGTCAGCCTGAGAGATACTCATTTCTCTTGTCTGACCATGATGACGTTATGCTCGTTGAGAACGAGCCTACCTCCTATCAGGAAGCTGTGATGAGCCCAGATTCTGAGAAATGGCTAGAGGCCATGAGATCCGAGATGGATTCCATGTACACCAACCAAGTATAGACTTTGGTTGATCCACCTGAAGGGGTCAAACCCATTGGGTGTAAGTGGGTCTTTAAGAGAAAGACTGACATGGATGGACTTGTACATACCTATAAGGGTAGACTAGTAGCTAAAGGTTTCAAGCAAATTTATGGTATTGACTATGATGAAACTTTTTCTTCAGTCGCGATGTTCAAGTCCATTAGGATCTTGCTTGCTATTGCAGCATACCACGATTATGAGATATGGCAGATGGACGTCAAAACTGCGTTTCTGAATGGAAACCTCCTCGAGGAAGTGTACATGACACAACCTGAGGGTTTTGTAGATCCAAAGCATACTGGTAGAGTATGCAAGCTGCATAAGTTCCTTTATGGACTAAAGCAAGCTTCTCGAAGCTGGAATCTTCGATTCGATGATGCAATCAAACAGTTTGGTTTCATCAAGAATGAAGATGAACCTTGTATCTACAAAAGGGTTAGTGGGAGCACAGTTGTCTTCCTTGTTTTGTATGTAGATGACATACTACTCATTGAGAATGACATTCCTTCACTACAGTCTGTGAAGACTTGGTTGGGGAATTCCTTCTCAATGAAAGACTTAGGTGAAGCAGCCTATATTCTAGGCATAAAGATCTATAGAGATAGATCTAAGAGATTGCTTGGTCTAAGTCAGAGTGCATACATTGATACCGTTTTGCAACGGTTTGCCATGCAGAATTCCAAGAAAGGAAATCTGCCAGTGTCACATGGCGTGAGTCTTTCGAAGACTCAAGGTCCCTCTTCTAGAGAGGAGAGAGACCGCATGAGCAAGATCCCTTATGCCTCAGCCATAGGATCTATCATGTACGCCATGTTATGTACTCGTCCTGATGTCTCGTATGCTTTGAGCATGACGAGCAGATACCAGTCAGATCCAGGTGAACGTCACTGGATAGCAGTCAAGAATATTCTTAAGTACTTGAGAAGGACTAAAGAATATTTCTTGATATTTGGAGGCGAAGAGGAGCTAACTGTAAAAGGTTATAGTGATGCAAGCTTCCAAACTGACCAGGATGACTACAGATCGCAGTCAGGGTTCGTGTTTTGCTTAAATGGTGGCGCTGTCAGCTGGAAGAGTTCAAAGCAGGATACAGTTGCTGATTCTACAACAGAAGCTGAGTACATTGCTGCATCTGAGGCAGCAAAGGAGGCAGTTTGGATCCGCAAGTTCATTACTGAGCTTGGAGTGGTTCCTAGCATAGCCGACCCAGTACAGCTCTATTGTGACAACAATGGAGCTATTGCGCAGGCTAAGGAACCTCGTTCACACCAGCGGACCAAACACATACTACGGCGTTTCCATCTCATTCGAGAGATCATCGATCGAGGAGATGTGAAGATATGCAGAGTACCCACAGAGGCTAACATTGCAGATCCCTTGACCAAAGCTTTGGCACAGACCAAGCATGATGGTCACACTAGGTCATTGGGTATTAGATACTACAGTGATTGACACTAGTTCTAGTGGGAGATTGTTAGTGAGAGCCCTAGAGCCAATCATGTGATGGTTGTTGTATGGACTCATTGTATCATATTTCATATATATATATAAAGGCATTTGATTATGGTTATTATACTTACTTGTATTGGTGCCAAATAACTAAGTGTAATAACGTCCTTGGTAGTAGGTTCATATCTATATCAATCGATTGGTTGAATCGATAGTGAGATGATATAGAGAACACTACTCTTAATTATTCCTAGTCAAGTATTAACATTCAGGGACAATGTTAATGCATAGAGACTAGCATGTAGGTCAACACGATGACTTGATCTCACAAGTCATGGATATGAGATATCAAGTTGACACATGAGTATGCATTGGAGAATGTATACTGAATGACCCACCATGAGAAAGTATCATGGATCGTTATATGAGTGTCATATACTTTCTCATGTGACTATTAGTATGACTACTAGTCCTTAGACCTGAAGTCACCATAGTTCCCTACATAAGGAGTTATGTACTTTAGTTTCGTCAAACGTCACCCGTAACTGGGTGGACTATAAAGGCGATTACTGGGTATGTAACAAATTATGCGGAGGGATGTGAGTGATGTAGATGGGATCTATCCCTACTATATGACGGGAGAGATATCATAGTCTTGATAGAGTGAGATCACTAAGTGCATGACCATGCCCAAATAAGGCAATATGAGATATTGAGCTTATTTGATTATAGTGAGTTTACTTGGAGTTCAAGACACATAGATTGATTGGAGGATGCCACGGTCTATGCTTCATAGAAGATCAATCTAGATATCGACGATAGAAGGACATTGTCACATATTATGAAAGTCATAATTATTAGTCACATTGGTGATGTTGGATCTCAACATTCTTGTAACTTGGGTAGCAATGATGTGTTGCTAGATACCGCTCATTGCTTATGTTTCTAAAAGGTTAGAAGCATTGCCAACGTTACAAGAACCTATAAGGTCACACGCAAAGAACAAATAGATGGAGAAAAAAAAATGAAGTCAAGTTTGACTTGGCTAAATATGGAAAGTCCATAAAAGGCAAGTTTGACTTGACCCAAATCCAAATTAAGTTTGACTTGACTTGGTTCCACTTCAAGTTAGACTTGACATGGGAGAAGAAATGGAGTCAAGTTTGACTTGACTAAATATGGAAAGTCCATAAAAGGCAAGGTTGACTTGACTCAAATCCACCTCAAGTTAGACTTGACTTAATGCCACATCATGGTGATGAATTGGCATGGAGCCAACCATTGATGACGCTCCACATCATCAAGAGCATTAAGTGTGGATGTCACCTTATCAAGAAAGATTAATGGTCAAGTTTGACTTGACCAAAAGGCCACCTCACCTTGACTTGACTAAGTGATGACTTGGCTTGGTATTTGACCAATGATGATGCTCCACATCATCTCCAAAAGTTGTAACCCCCCCATTTGAATTTGAATTCAAATTGAAAGGGGGTTATGGCAGGCCACTTAATGGCCATTAATGGCCATTATGGCCGGCCACTTAATGGTCATTAATGGCCATTATGTGGCCGACCACAATGAGAGGAAAAAAACCAAGTGTTGGTTCCATTTTTCTCAGTGTGTGTCTTCTCTTCTTCCTCCTCCAAGTGTTGGTGCTCTTCTTCTTCTTCTCCTCTTGGCCGAACCCTTGAAAGGTGCTAGCACACCTAAAGGGTTTCCTCCATCCACTTTGTTCGCGTGGATACTTCTAGAGGGACGGCACTTTGCATCCTTGAGATCCGACACCAACCGAGGAGCGAGCGGGAATTGCGGGGCACGCATCGAAGGTAGGTTTTTTCTCTTCTCTAATAGATCTAGGTTGTAGATCGGTTTTTGAAGCATGTAAACGAGCACTCGTACATTTTGAAATAGTTTTCTTCGCTCGGATCCTTTCTATTGGGGCTTTCGGGGTTTCCGCGACGCGAAAAAGCGATTTTCACGGCCCGAAAAATCCTACACCCTCCCCGATCGAAGACCAATTCCTCATAAAAATTGATGAATGACCCAAGTCCTAGACACAAATAGACCAAAGCGGGGAGATTTCTCAAGACTTGTAGATCCTCGAGCTGCAGGTGTGTCCAGGACAGAGTTATCTTGACAACATGCTACAGAGATGCAAACCAAGGAGGCAATTCGTCAAGTTTGGCTGTTATCTGGAGCTCGCAGAGCAGCAATGGCGGCGAAGCTACCTCATCGAGTGCCTTTTTCAAACAACTGATTCCCCAATGCATAATCTTTAGAGATCGAAGGGAGCCATTGAGCTTCAAGAGCAGGGCGCTGATCTCCTCCAGCATTCTGAGTGATAGAACATAGTCATCAAAATAGATGCCAAGCTTCTGGAGGTCGACAAGCTCACCAATCTCCTGTAGCGACTGCACATCATTAGCCTTTGCCATTCCAAACGCAACAAGTCTTTTCAACTTTCTTATTCCTTTCGGGACATTTAAAGAAGAATCAGTGAGCAGAGAGACCAGGTTTTGGAGTTTGACGAAGGTACTAGGTAGTTCTCTAATTTCAGTTTGTCTTATATCCAAAAACTCCAGATTTTGCAAATCTCCTATTGAATCTGGCAATTCAGATAATCCAGCACGTCTTAGAGACAAGTACTTCAAAAGAAACAACTTGGAAAAGCTCTTGGGGTGCAGATGATGCAAGTTCCGACATCCTTCAAGGTCAATTGCCCTCAACTGCCTCTGCTTTCTATAATCCATCGGTGGTTCTACATCCTCACCAAATGCAGTGAAGGATCGAACATGGGACAGATCAGTGTCAGGAACCAGTCCACTGCTTCCTCCATGCCATGATAAGCGTCTTATCTTCTGATGTTGCGGTGGAATCGTCGGGTGCTCCTTCAGTAGCACCGCAAAGTTCTCCTTCTTCGATATCGAGAGTATGACATCAAGCATCATGTCATGGACGCGGCAGGATTTCACTGTCCCACTATCATAAAATTGCGATGGCTGCACCAAGCTACGAGTCACCAACTGGTTGAAGCAGCGCTCAGCGACTTTCTCAGCGGGGAAGCTATCTACGCTGCTCACAATCCCTTCAGCAATCCACCGTCTCATCAGGCGCTTCCGGTGAATCTCATAATCCTCAGGGAAGATGCCTAAGAACAACAAGCAAGGCTTGAGATGGAAAGACAAATCATTGTAACTCAAAAGTAGAATCTGATGGATCTTCGACAACGTATCATTAGTTTGTATCTCCAAAGAAAGGTGGTCGTGCAAGTCTTTCCATTCTTCAAGTTCTTTATTAGGCTTGGAAGCCAGAAGACCTCCGATCGTCACAATCGCAAGTGGCAGTCCATTGCACTTTTTCAAGATTTCTCTGCCAATATTTTCTAGCTTTGGAGGACAATTATAGTCCGGTGCTTCAAATACTCTTCTACAGAATAACTCCCAAGATAGTTGGGGTGATAAAGGAGAGACTTTAAATATAAATTGATGATTACGAGAGCAACTTGTATTCGCCACTTCCTCAATGCGGGTGGTCACTATGACCCTACTTCCTTCTTTACCTGGTGGCAATGCGATGCTCAAGCTTTCCCATGCTTGAGTTCTCCAAACGTCATCAAAAACAAGCAAATACCTCTTTCCTTGGAGATGGTCTCTGACTGTCTTCACCAGTTCCGAGTCGTCCATCATGTTCAGAAGTTGCTCTGTGTTCAAACTGGCATCTTGGCACCCTAGAACATGTCGTATTTGTTCCTTGTTGACGGAGATTTTTCGAATAATCTTTTTGAGAAGCTCTTTGATGCTGAAATTTTGTGACACTAAGATCCAAGCTCGAGATTGAAAATGGCCTCCGGCGATAATAGGATCGTCATAGACCGTCTTGGCCAAAGTTGTCTTTCCTAAACCACCGAAGCCGACTAGAGAGATCGCTGTGAGCTCGAGACAGTTCTTGTCCAACACCCACTCGATGAGTGTATCTCTGCTCTCGTTGATGCCCACGAGTTGAGCTTCCTCTACAAAATGTCCAATGATTCGTGGATCGGTGTAGCTGTCGGCCATATCCAATCTGATGGTGGTGCCAGAACTTGTAAAAGCTTCATTTGGGTGGGAATAGCGATCATGTCTCTTTCTGATCTCTTCTACTTGAACCTTCAATTTCTTGAGATCTGAAGCAATACCATGGCGAGATTTCAATGATTTTATGCAGCGAATGCAGTGTTTGAAAAAACCTTTGATCCCGTGCTCGTCGTAGGGTGTCGATCGGAGATGGCATACGAACTCATCGATCGAGTCTTCGGCATCGTAAGCCACCTCCCTCACTTCCTGTACCCAGTTCTGTAGTTGATCATCCAGATTGCGCCTGGTCGACATGGTCGTCAAGAAAGAGGTGATGATTCCGAGCTCAGCGATTATGTATCGGGCATCATCTTCGACTCCGGCCAGCAACGCGGCTTCTTCCTCTAGCATCTTCTCTAGCTTTGTCGCGATCAACTGAAAGGAGAAGCCCACAAGCTTCGTAGCTAGCGCCATCTCCATGCTGCCAATCTCCGTCCGTCCGGAGGCGGTTAGGAAGAAAGATGACGACGATGAAGCTAGGAGAGGTAACTCAGGCCCTCTTGTTGACTTTGGAACACATTGATTGAACACAATTTGTACGATGGAAACTTTAAAAATGCTGAAATTATTTTAATTTATATTAAATTAAGGGTAAATTTTCTTAAACTCTCCACTTATCAAGTCAACTTTACATGCAATCCTTATACAAACATTTCTTTGCATGCAGTCTCTGATGTGATATTTGATGAGTATTATTTGAAGAAAATTAAGTATAAAAGTTAGAAAACTGAGTATGACAGTTTGTATCCACTACATCAATAACCCTGTACTCAATTTTCACTCTTTTATACTCAAGTTTCACCCTTTTATACTCAGTTTTCACTGATGTATACTTAATTTTCACCTTTGTATACTCAAATTCATTAGGGAGTAAAAATAAAGAAAAATTTATATGGAGAGTGATTACAAAGTTCAAAGGACTATTAAAGATTTAATAGTAATTTACCGTTAAATTAAATATAATGGCATACAGCTGTAGCATGTGCATTATTAGTGCTAATTGCCTACTGCTGTAGCATGTGCATGATTAGTTTTTTTCCAATCACCCATTCCATTTAACATTAAATATAATTTATGAATATAATTTATATATGGCATGATTAATATTACACATAATTTTATGTATTAATTGAAGAAAACTCCCCAATCTTAAATTAGTCTTTGCATACATTCCCTACTTAATAAATTTTTTGTATTCACTCCCTGACGGATTGAGTATAAAAGAGTGAAAACTCAATATACATTGTAAAGATTCGAGTATAAATTGTTTGAGATTGAGTACTAATTTCAAAAATTTGAGTACAAAGTTTCGTTGACCTCTCATATGAAAATCTTAATGTGGTGAGTATAAAAGAGTGAAAACTCAGTATACATTATAAAGATTTGAGTATAAATTGTTTGAAATTGAGTACTAATTTAAAAGTTTTGAGTGTAAAATTTTGGTGACCTCTCATGTGAAAACCTTGATGTGGTAGATGCAACCTCACATACTCAAATTTCTAAATTTTATACTCAAATATTTTTCAAATAATACTTAATCTAAATAAATTCATACTTAAATTTTGATAATGTATACTGAAATTTTTACTATATACTGAAACTATGTATACTCAAATTTTTTTAAATAATACTCAAATTTCTTAAATTAGTACTTAATCTCAAACAATTTATACTTAATTCTTTACGATTTATACTGAATTTTTACTCTTTTATATTGATAAAAAAATAATACATAAAATTGTCTTGTCAATCCTATCAGGGAGTGCATGTAAAAAAATTTTCAATTGAGGAATATATGCAAAGCCCAATTTAATATTGGGGAGTTTTCTCAAATTTTTCCTAATTTTATCATACGCTACAAAATAGATCTGAAATGTGATTTTGGCGAAGTGGCTGTTAGGAATCTAATGAATCATGCAACAGGCCCTACTGCAGGGACGTTGCATTGCATTCGCATACACAAATAATACAATTTAATTAAGGATCTTCATTCATACAAGTTTTAGATTTAAATATCTGAGAACATAGTTTATTTATTTAGCATTATAGTGACCTGTGACATGTGAACAACTTTCATTATTATCTATTTCATTTCACGTATTTAAGTTTTAAAATTTCAAAAAATACATATCAATTTATGATGAGATTTCTCCATTCACAATGAGCTACACGAGCAAGTTGAAAACTTTTTGGAGAATCATCCACCGATAAATCGGGATCGTCGACCTTATAGACTACCATAGAGTAGGAGCGTCATCTCCGAACCACGTTAAATTTGTTTGTCTTTCCTTTGTATTTAAGTTAATTGTTATTCCGCTTGCACACTAACATGTATAGGAAGATAACCGATGATTGAGGGTGACGAGCTATTCACCCCCTCTAGCCGGGTCATTCGATCCCAACACCTGTTGTATCAGTACATGGACGAAGTCTGGTCTTTATAACCACCCTGTTAGGCTCCTCAATGATGTTTCAATTGCTTCTTGGCCTCGTCGATCAGGTCCTTCAAAGACTTCAAAACCGCCTTCATGCGACACTTCGCTCCCAATCATCGATATTTGAAAACTCCACATGACCTGTTCGCCCTCAAACAGAAACGCAAAGTGCCCTTAAAGAAGTACCTGCAATAGTTCAACCAGATGGCAATGAACTTCCTTCGGTCACCCTCGAAATCCTAGTCAGTGCCTACTCTCAGGGGTTAGCCAATGGAGTCTTTTTTATATCCCTGGTCTAGAAGACCTCCAACGACTTTGATGGGCTACAGCCCAGGGCCCTCTTCGAGACGAGCATATGTCATATCGTCTGCGTTCTTTTCAGGGTCTAAACTCTTATGGCTCGGGCACAGTCGGAGTTGAGATTCTCAGGTTGCGGTAGCAACCTCTCCCTTCGCAGGGACAAGTACATGTCGTATCGACTACTTCCTTTTCAAGGCTCAAACTCCCTCGGCTCGGACACAATCTAGGTCGAGATCCTCCGGCTACAGTTGCAACCTCTCCCTCCCTATGGAGAGCATGTCACGCCCCAAAGGCCCGTGCTAGCTCAAAAATCGGACAACACCTCCCCTATACGGCGGACAATCTGAAACTCCTACATACATCACTCCAAACATAATTTAAAGCTCAGTCACACTCAGCTGTCATTCACACATCCACAACCACGTAGTTAAATAAAATAACTGACAAATAATAAACATAATACATAAATCTCTATAACCAAGTGCAGCAAATCGAAATCCAACAGAAATAACTAATACTCGTCCCAAAGGAAATCATACACCATCCGAAACGATGCCATAACCAAAAACAACACTAATATTATAAAGCTACTACAAGTATACGAAAAACCAATAAAAATAAATATTCAAACTGGGAGACTGACAGCTGGATCCTCTCCTGGCGGCACGAGACATAGCTATCGACTACCTGAAACAAAAAGAAAAACAAGAGGTGGTGAGTTCCGGATGGAACTCTGCGGGTATAAGAACAGATAAATGCATGGTATATAAAAGGGTAAAACAAGCATATGGAAACAAAGGGTATACAGTCTCCGGAATAATGAACATAAATTAAATGTCTCTATACAAAATAAAACATACCTGAAAATCATTGTAACAAGTAGGGGCTGTTGGGAACGAGATGACTATAGAGGGGGGGGGTGAATATAGACAATCGCTTGCCCCTTGAATACTTATCACGATTTCTGCAACTCAAATATCAGTAGCACAGCGGAAAGAATAGAAAACAGAGTATGCAGTAAAACCGAAACGAAAGCAAAACAAACACAACTAGCAAGATCGCTAACACGGAGGGTTTACAAGGTTCGGGGATAACTTGCCCCTACTCCTTGGCGTGCCCTTGAGGTGGGCGATCCCTTGATCGTCGGCAGATCAAGCCCCGGTTAACACCGGATATGAAGCAACCTCCTTCTCGGTGGAGAAACCTCTCCACAGCGTGTTTCACATAATGATATATAATAAGCACAATGAAACAACAACAAGAAAGTCTTACTCAAACACTTAGAGAGAACAAAACACAGTAAGCTTCCTTGAGCTCCACCCAGTGGCGATCTCACGCAGACCCCGTCTGCTTTGTGTCTTCCCACTGTCGGACTCCAAGCTTCTTGTTTTCTCCTTCAAGCGCTCAAGTATGATGATTGCTCCTCAATAGCTTGCTTAGAATAATTGGAGAACTCAAGAACAGCAAGCTTTTCGCTCAGGAACTCAAGAGCACGAAGAAGTTCAACAAGTATCAACTGTAAGTCATTTTGAACTCCACTCTCGCGTTCCTTTTTGTTTCTTCGCCAAGCGACAGGTGACACCATCTCTGTAGCTCCCAGCTACTCATCTGCCAACGCCAGCCTCTACTGAGCTATCTCTGGACTCACTGAGCTCCTCAGCCAAGCCCCAGTCTTAGCTCCAGTCCGCAGCTCGCCGTTGCAACCTGAGATGGGAAAAGGGACAAACCTGCTCCAAGGAAAGCACGCCTTGACTTCTCCTTGAGTGTTTGAGTCTTCCTCTGTCACCTGAAACTCAATCAGAGCATTAGAGCAGAAGATCAAGCAACATATCAACATACATCAGCAAATCGGATTCGGTCAGACGCTCTGACCACGTCTGTCAGTGGAATTTGAATTAAAGTGATCGGTCACCGGACCGATCCAGGGTGTGTGGATCGATCACCAGATCGATCCACTGCTTTGCCGGGATTCCCAGCTCTCGCAGCTATACACTCCTGATCGGTCACCAGACCGATCAGGGTGAAGCCTGATCGGTCACCAGACCGATCAGATTGGATCCTGATCGGTCATCCAGACCGATCAGAGCAGATGAACAGTAACTTTTTAATCAAATCCAAGATCCCTGACGGTCACCAGACCGATCCAAGACTTTGATCAGCAAGAGAACTCACTCACCGTTTGCTCCCTGATCGGTCACCAGACCGATCAGAAGCAAGACAGCAAGGAAGCAGCCTGCTCCCTGATCGGTCACCGGTCCGATCAGGAGCCACACAGTAGATTCCCAATCTCACTGTGCGCTCCCTGATCGGTCACCAGTCCGATCAGACATAGCTGGATCGGTCACTAGACCGATCCACTAAGGAGCAGCGTGCCAATGTCCCTGATCGGTCACCAGACCGATCCAGTGACGCAGACCTAGCATTCCAAGCTAGGATTTCATCCACCTTAGCCCTCCAAGCTAAGGATTTTTCCATCTAACTCTCCAAGTTGGGAATTTGCACCTAACCCTCCAAGTTAGGACTTTTCACCTAGCCCTCCAAGCTAGGACTTTTCACCTAGCCCTCCAAGCTAGGACTTTTCACCCAACTCTTCCGAGTTAGAACATCATCCAACCTAGCCCTCCAAGCTAGGACCTGACCCTCCAAGCCAGGACTTTTTCACCTAATTCTCCAAGATGGGAATTTGCACCTAACCCTCCAAGTTAGGACTTTTCACCTAGCCCTCCAAGCCAGGACTTTTCACCTAGCCCTCCAAGCTAGGACTTTTCACCCACCTCTTCCGAATTAGGACTTTTCCAACACCTGGCTTCACTCACCAGGACCCGGCTTCACTCACCGGGATTTCCATCACCTGGCTTCACTCACCAGGACCCAGCTTCACTCACCGGGATTTCAATCACCTGGCTTCACTCACCAGGACCCGGCTTCACTCATCGGGATTTCAACCTAGCTTCACAAGCTAGGACCTGGCTTCACTCACCAGGATTTCATGCCCAGTCCCCGACCAGGACCTTAACCCAAATTCGCTCAACCAAACTTAAATAATTGTCAAACACCAAAATAACAACTGGGCTAGACTGCATCAACAGGGGCAAAATCTAAAATCCTCTCTAATGCCTCCATAAACAGCGAATACTGTCAAATATATCCAGATCATATAATAAAATACAAATCATAACCATATATGCATGTCAATCAAATGTAACAATCATATCTCAAACAAATGCAGCAAACACAAGCAAATGCACAATGCACAATATGCACATAATGTCATGACATGCACTGTACACATACCAACCACCGATATATTGGGTAGGTTGAGTCGACAAGATACAAGCATCAAACACCTAAGGTTAAGCAAATATACCACGACAACCATGACCCTGATATGAAAAATCCCGAAACACCTGGGGGACCTCCAAACACCTGGGGAGTATCAACTGTTTGTACACAACTCCAACTGAGCATGGCATAACAGGAAAATATACCTGACGACCCATCTCAACCACCAAGGAGCCCGCAATCGTCGGCTTGAATGCTATGATGTATGTAACTATTATATACCACCTCCATTAAACCCAAAACCATGCGAAACAGAAAACACCAATAGCATAAAAATAAGAAAACATACGAAAAACACAACCAGCATCAAAGTAAATACACATGCACTAAGTACCTTTTTAAAAAATACACATGCACTAATCTACTAGGTAGGGTTTATCTAATGTCATCCAAACCCTAGATAGGTCAAATGATTATTCTACAGTACACGCGTACACACAGTACGCTTTAGATCAAAAACCAAGAAATGAGACTGTATAGCTGAACAAATTGAACTTTTACTCAAAGATCAAGCAGAGAATAAGTATCAAGCAGGAAACAAGGCAAATAAATTTACGATAAAGTAATCCTACTCAGAAAATAAAATGACCATGCATTTAAGGTAAACGAAACTACAGGAATCAAGGGAGAAGTACCCGCCTTTGAAATGTAGTGCGTATCCGTAAGCTCCAGTCCAAATAATACGAAATCAGCAAGCGTCCTGTATCAAAAGACAATTTTTTAACTATAATATATACTTTACTATACTAGCTTAAACCTAATTAAAATCCCTCAGAACCAACCCAATAACAAAACCAACAAGTTGCCCACGACACCTTTTGTACAACAATAATCAAGCTCCACCACAGAATGTAGCATCCAACGCAAGCATGACAACACCCAAGCAAGTGCTCACGGTAAAGAGGGAAGCACAAGATTTCAAATCCCCTATAATTAACCCAAGGCCCACCTAGAACATATCCACGTTCAAAGGAGCTCGCGGCCCATCCCCATTCAAACAATGCTGATTGGTTCACTTCAAATAAAGCTCACGACAGAGGAGAAACTCAAAGCATTAAGCCAAAGCAAATCCAAAATTACAATTCAATTCTACACTAAAACCTAACAGTAAGCAATCCTCGAGCCAAAATCGAAACCAAGTCCTATTCCCACTGTTTAATCCAAAAATCAAAACTCCATCTGCTCCAATAGCTCACGGAAAGAAAAAGAGAAACCAAAAACACCCATCTAAGCCATCGAATCGAATTACAAAACCCATCTTTGCAGTTCTAACCCATACCAACAATAATTTATCCAAAAATTGCAACTAAACAAATCAAAACTCACCTGAGATGCGCCAATAAAGATTCCGCTGTTCCGAGTCTGGCGAAAACAGTGACGGCCGAAGGAGAATGCCTCTGAAATCCTTAACGCTTCGGTGATCCCTCCTCTCTCCCACAAGCAATCTCCACTAATCAGGGTCAAGCAATCTCCACTAATCAGGGTCAATCGACATGTATCCCATGGTCGATCATGAGGCGGAAACAATCGACAATCTCGTTTAGTTGCGGTGGTGTGATCGCGAAAGAGGGCGGCACAAAAATCTGCAGTGGGGAGGAGAGGTCGAGAAGCATGTCTCGTCGATGAAGAGGATCAGCCAGCAAATCTGCGATCGGGAGGCAAGCGGCTGGAAGCTCTCACGACAGTCGGCGAATCGAAGTTGGAATGAAGGAGGGCACTGTCGAGCGATACTCAGCGGCGATCGACGAACTGCGAGGAAGGAGATTGAGTGTTCGGACACACGGAGGAGACGTCACCCACTAGATTGGTGATGAGGAGGAGGAAGGGTGGCACCCTTGCGGTTGCTTCGCGTGCGCGAAGAGGGGAGGAAGGAAAAGGCGAAGGTGGGGGTTCAGCGGTGGCTAGGGCACGGGCGAAAAAAACATGACACGGAAGACATTTATAAAGGAAAAGTTTATATATTTATAATTTAAACTTTTCCTTTTATATTAATATATATTCCGAAAACCCAACTTTTCCTTAAATAATTCGTATATAATCCATCTCGCGCCCATTTATTCCCATAAATATTTTTAAAAATTTCAGAAAATTATTCCAAAATATCCATATGATTATGTCTAATTTTTAACTCATATTTACGGTGATTATATATAAGTTTATATATATATATGCTTATTATATATATTTATCATTATTATTTTTATATTATTAATTAGTCGTATTTTCAGAGCACATGTTGTATTGACTGCGTCCTTTTTGTTGTGACCGATGGACCAGCTAGAGGGGATGAATAGCTTGGTCATCCGAATTCGATCTCTTCCTACAAATGTTAGTATGCAAGCAGAAATGCAAACTATAATTAAAATCAATGCTAACACTTAACCTCTTACGTGATTCAGAGATTCTTTGCTCCTACTCCACGGCGTGCCCTTGAAGTGGACGAACCTTTAATCCTTCGGTGGATCAATCCCTGGCAATCTTTGTGTAGAGTTTGTTGGAAACGAGATGGCTAGAGAGGGAGGGGATGAATATAGACAATCACTTTTGCCTTGCACTTAACAAGTTTCCTGCACTCAACAAGTTTCCTGCACTCAACTTATCAGTAGCACAGCGGAAGAAACAAAGGAAAATGAAGCAGTGCAGTAAACGAGAACAGAAATGAAAGCAAACAGAGACAACTGCCAAGATCGCTAACAAGACGGTTTACAAGGTTCGGGGATAACTTGCCCCTACTCCTTGGCATGCCCTTAAGGTGGGCGATCCCTTGATTGTCGGCAGATCAAGCCCCGGTTTTCACCGGATATAATGCAATCTCCTTCTCGGTGGAGAAACCTCTCCACAGCGTTTCAATCACAGATAAAGTTTAAGCACAAAGAAACAACAAGAAGGATCTTACTCAAACACTTAGCAAGGACAAGAACACAACAAGCTTCCCTGAGCTCCACCCAGTGGCGATCTCAAGCAAGAACCCTTCTTCGTGTCTTCCCACTGTCAGACTCCAAGCTTCTTGTTCTCTCCTTCAAGCGCTCAAGTAATGAATGATTGCTTCTCGATCGCTTGCTCAAACTGATGAAAACTTCAAGAACACAACAAGCTTGTTGTGGAGAACACAAGGCACGGCAAGAACACTAGTTTCAGGAAAAAACTCTGCTTCCACGAACCCATGTCACACAATTGACTGACATTTAGGAGATTAAATTTCATCCCCTTGACTAGAAGGACATTTGAGATTCTAATACATTCGGATATTTGAATGCTTCCTACTCCTATAACCTTAAGACTTCCATTGTTACCAAATGATACATTACCTCTACTTTTCTTGTGATGTGTGGTAAATAATGATCTATCCCCGGTCATGTGTTTGGAGCATCCACTATCAACGAACCAAGTTGATAGATGCTCCCTCTCAATCATAACCTACACAATTCGAAAAATAGAAGTTTTAGGTACCCAAACCTTGGGACCTAAAGCATCAATCAAACAAGACTTAGACACCCATGCCTTGACAACTTTCTTTTGAGTCTTGGGTGTCCTAGATTGTCTCATATCAGTCCTAGATATGAGAGACACAAATGAGGGTTCCTTAGGGCGATAACCAATACCGGCCTTATTGTAGACTGCCCTTTGAGCATTCAAAATCATGTTTAGGGTCTTAGAGCTAGTTGAGAACTTCCCAAGAATATTTTTGAGCTTCTCAACTTCACTCTTCAATGATTGGTTTTCCTCTACTAGGAATTCATCATGCAAATCATTGACTTCCTCAACCTTAGAGAATTTCAACTTTTCAACCTCATGTTTCAAAGATTTAATTTCGTCTTCTAATAGTTCAACATGCAAATCATCAATGTTATCATCCCTAGAAGCTTTCAATTGATCAATTTCTAATTGCAATGCCTTAACCTTATTCTTTGACTTTTTCGACATATTAGTTAAGCATGCAATTGCTCTATAACATTTTTCAAGCTCGGGAGAAGTTACCTCTTCATCATCCGAAGATGATGAAGCCGCGTTTGAGGAACTTGAAGATTCATCACTGCTTTCCTCTCCAAGAGCCATGAGTGCCACGTTCCTTGTGCTCTTCTCCTCCTTCTCTTCATCCGATGAGCATGAGGAGGAGTCATCCCAAGAGGCCTTCAAAGTCTTCTTCTTCTTCTTGAATTTTTCTTCTTTCTTTTTGGACCTCTCCTCATTCTTCTTAAGTTTTGGACATTCATTCTTGAAATGCCCTTACCTACCACACTCAAAGCAAGATGTATTAGTCTTATCAAGTTTAACTTCACTAGAGTTACCTCTACTCTTGAAGCGTCTATCCCTTCGCATCATTCTTCGCACAAAGTTCGCCATCTCGGAGGAAGAAGAACCACTGCCATCTTCCTCGGAATCGGACTCGGATTCGGAAGAGGATGAAGATGAAGAGACTTCCTTCTCCTTCTTCTTCTTGTTGGTTCGGTCCCCTGTAACTAAGGCAATCCCCTTCTCCTTGGGGCCTTTGTTAGCCATTTCATGCAATTCCATCTCACAAAATAAATCATCTAACTTTACAATAGATAGATTCTTGGATACTTTGTAGGCATCCACCATGAATGACCACAAAGCATTCCTTAGAAATGCTTTCAAGACATACCTCATAAGGTCGCGATTCTCTACCTTTTCATCAATCGAATGAAGCCCATTGAGGACTTCCTTGAACCGGCTATAGAGCTCACTTACTGTTTCATTTTCCTTCATGGTGAGATTTTGGAGTTGATTGAGGAACAAGTCCCTCTTGGCGATTCTAGAATCTCGGGTGCCCTCGTGGAGCTCAATGAGTTTGTTCCACAAGTCCTTTGCACTTGTGAAAGGACCAACCTTGATAAGTTGGTCTTTGTTCATGCCACATTGTAGAGTGACAACCGCCTTCGTGTCGGCTTCACTCTTTCGTGTTTGTTCGGCAGTCCACCTCCATGACTCAAGTTCTTTTCCTTCATCATCCTTAGGAGGGGTGAATCCCTCCTTCACCGCGAACCAAGTATGGATGTCCATCTTCAAATAGTATTCCATCTTTGATCTCCAATATTGAAAGTCGGCGCCATCAAAGAATGGAGGTCGGGTGGTGGAGAAGCCTTCTCTCAACGCCATCTTGTTGAAAACTCTCGAATGTTAAGCCGTGTACAGAGCCCCAAGCTCTGATACCACTTGTTGGAAACGAGATGGCTAGAGAGGGGGGGGGTGAATATAGCCAATCACTTTTGCCTTGCATTTAACAAGTTTCCTGCACTCAACTTATCAGTAGCACAGCGGAAGAAACAAAGGAAAATGAAGCAGTGCAGTAAACGAGAACAGAAATGAAAGCAAACAGAGACAACTGCCAAGATCGCTAACAAGAGGGTTTACAAGGTTCGGGGATAACTTGCCCCTACTCCTTGGCGTGCCCTTAAGGTGGGCGATCCCTTGATCGTCAGCAGATCAAGCCCCGGTTTTCACCGGATATAACGCAACCTCCTTCTCGGTGGAGAAATCTCTCCA
This sequence comes from Boesenbergia rotunda, assembly GCA_024364735.1. Lineage (NCBI taxonomy): Eukaryota > Viridiplantae > Streptophyta > Magnoliopsida > Zingiberales > Zingiberaceae > Boesenbergia > Boesenbergia rotunda. Next base: position 85,782 of record JAGFNQ010004283.1, read on the forward strand.
CAGCGTTTCAATCACAGATAAAGTTTAAGAAGAAAGAAACAATAAGAAGGATCTTACTCAAACACTTAGCAAGGACAAGAACACAGCAAGCTTCCCTGAGCTCACCCAGTGGCGATCTCACGCAAGAACCCTTCTTCATGTCTTCCCACTGTCGGACTCGAAGCTCCTTGTTCTCTCCTTCAAGCGCTCAAGTAATGAATGATTGCTTCTCGATCGCTTGCTCAAAGTGATGAAAACTTCAAGAACACAGCAAGCTTGTTGTGGAGAACACAAGGCACGGCAAGAACACTAGTTTCAGGAAAAAACTCTGCTTCCACGAAGCCAACTTCCGCCCTTTTGATTCTCCATACATCACCAGGTGACAACATCCTCTGTAGCCTCCAGCTACCTCATTGCCAACGCCAGCTACCACTGAGCCCTCTCTGGTCTTCCTGAGATCCCCTCAGCCAAGCCTCAGTCTCGGCTCCAGTCTGCAGCTCGGCCGATGCAACCAGAAATGGAGAATCGGACAAACCTGCTCCAAGGAAAGCCTCCATTGACCTCTCTTTGAGTGTTTGAATCCTCCCCTATCACCTGCAGCTTAATCAGACTGTTAGAGCAGTAAATCACACAGTAAATCAAATATCAGAAGCAAACAGCAGTGAATCGGATACGATCAGACGCTCTGACTGCGTCTGACAGTGCAATTTGAATTAAAGTGATCGGTCACCCGACCGATCAGAGAGCCTCCTGATCGGTCACCAGACCGATCAGGCTGGGTCCAGACCGATCAGGCTCCGTCCTGATCGATCCCCAACGCTCAATCAGAAATCGCGATTTCTTTGAGATTCTCCCGGACCGATCACCAGACCGATCCCAGGTTGTGGATCATTCACCGGACCGATCCACCCTTATATCGGGCGATTTCTGAGTTTCCCAGCCTAAGCCTTCTGATCGGTCAACTGACCGATCAGGGGTTCTCCTGATCGGTCACCAGTCCGATCAGATCATCACCAGACCGATCAGGCACCGTCCTGATCGATCTTAGTGAGGAACCCGCGAAGCTGGATTGTTCTCCAGAACGGTTTGCACAGTGATCCTGATCGGTCACCAGACCGATCAGGAGCAGATCAGCAAGGGAACTCAACCTCACTGTTCGCTCCCTGATCGGTCACCAGACCGATCAGGAGCCAATCAGTGGGTGAATCGCATACTCCCTGATCGGTCACCAGATCGATCAGGAGCAGCACAGTAGGTTCCCAACCTCACTGTGTGCTCCCTGATCGATCACCAGACTGATCAGCCATTGCTGGATCGGTCACCAGACCGATCCATAACGGTGCAGCGTGCCAGAATCCCTGATCGATCACCAGACCGATCCAGGGACTCAAACTTAGTCCTCCAAGCTATGTTTTCATCCACCTTAGCCTTCCAAGCTAAGGATTTTTCACCTAACTCTCCAAGTTGGGAATTTGCACCTAACCCTCCAAGTTAGGACTTTTCACCTAGCCCTCCAAGCTAGGACTTTTCACCCAACCCTTCCGAATTAGGACTTTTCCAAACCTAGCCCTCCAAGCTAGGACCTGACCCTCCAGGCCAGGACTTTTTCACCTAATTCTCCAAGATGAGAATTTGCACCTAACCCTCCAAGTTAGGACTTTTCACCTAGCCCTCCAAGCTAGGACTTTTCACCCACCTCTTCCGAATTAGGACTTTTCACACACCTAGCCCTCCAAGCTAGGATTTCCAACACCTAACCATCCAGGTTAGGATTTTCCATACCATGCCTGATCCCCGATCAGGACTTAATCATAATCCATGCCATGCCTGATCCCCGATCAGGACTTAATCATAATCAATAATCATCCACCTAAACTAAAATCGATGTCAACACCAAAACAACAATCAGAGCAAGACTGCATCAACAATCTCCCCCTTTTTGTTGTTTGACAATCCGATTTTAAGTTTAGGGATCTCAATCAATATTTTTCAACTTTAGAATCATAGGGGAATCCAGATCCTCCCCCTACAATATGATCATCCTAAACTTAACCAATCCACACTCTCCCCCTTTGTCGAACACCGAAAAGGGGTCTAGAATAGCTGTTAAGTTTAAACCATACTCCCCCTCAACCCTAGGGGTATCCCAAAACAACAATATGATTGATATTAGATAATCATATGAATACATATGGCAAAAAGATATAGGCATGACACAACAGGCATATGTAACATATGAGCATGACATCATAAGCATGAACATAGAAATAACGAATAAGTCATATAGACACACAATAAGCATGTGAACATATAGATAAAGAACATCCGAAGCAAAAGACGCCAAATAGCATGCTATAATAAGCAAAAGTCAGGATGGACACATCCGTCAGATAGTCAGAAACACATCACACACCAACACAAAATAGTCAATCGTCAGCTGGATCATCGTTTGAATCATCAATGTATATGATGTCCCCTGGTGAAGTGCCGCTGGGAGACGCACCATCAGGAAATGTATGATGATACCATTCCTCATACCATGTGTCCTGGAATGAACTCAGCTCAGAGACATCAGAAGCTAGAGCGCCTAGCCGACGATCGAAGGACCGAAACTCCGAGTGAACCTCCTGTCGCCAGAGTTCGGAAATGTGTAACTCGTGCTGCAACATCCGCTCTATCTCCGCAACCTGCCAGCGTAGGTCAGGAGCCCACTCATCGTAATCGGCAGCAGCAGTTGACAGCTCCTGGTCATGAGCTGCTCTCGGTAGCTCCCCCTCACCTCTGCGAGCCTTCCACCTTAGCCCCTGGGGCCCGAGAACAATGCCGGACTGAGCAATCATGCGGCGGTCCAGACGGCAATCCTGTCGAACCATGGGCACAATGCGGCCCTGTGAAACATCGATGCCAACCGACTCCAGCCAGGCGGTGATGATATGGCCAAATGGCATGTAGACTGACTGGGAGCATGGCATACTATGAACGATGATGGAGAAATAGACCGAAGCTACTGGATCAAAGTCTAACTGCTGATGCATCCCGTAGAGCATCAGGCAGTGGAACGGGTGAATCTCATCTAGATGTTTCGAAGTAGTTGGAAGGAGACAATTGGTGATGATTTTAAACAACACATAGTCAACCGGGGAAAGGCGAAGAGCAGGAAATGTGGGAAAATCACGGGTGTGCTCTCTGGAACTCCTTGGCCTGGGATGACCTAGAAAGTATTCATAGATGGAATCAGGAGTGACTCCATCGAAGGGAACTGGAAGAGGATTAGGAGGATACGGGTAGAGAAAGAAATCATTTTCCGACCGGCGACAGCCGAGAAAGTCAGTGAAAATAGATCGATTAAAGTCAAGATCGATACCGGCAACACGGGTCCTCCACCCCGTGCCCTCTCCACTTACCATGTTATTATAGAATTCAGAGACCAAGTTAAGGTTGATCGGCCTCTCAAGGTAAAGAATGGATTGAAGATTATAATGTGTGATAATTTGTCGAATTGTCGGGCAATGTTCATAGATGAAGGATTGGTCTATAGTTCGACATGACATTAATTTGAAATTGTGCCACTCAAAATTTAGAGCCAAAGTAACACTCTGAAATCTAGTATGTGGAGGAGGTGGAGGCCTTTGAAAAGGTGTAGATGAAGAAGGAGTCATCCCCCTCGAACTGCCCTCCAAAACCTCCTTGCCCTTAGAAGACTTTCTAAAGGGGTTGAATTGGTCATACACATGATTTAATCAATTTGGGCAAGATAAACATAGATTGGATCACAACACATCAAGAATTGATCATATAAGATGACACCCAATCAGAGAATGTGAGTAAGACACAATGATCAAGGAACACATTTGGATTAAGGTTTGATCATAGACATAAGGTGAGAAAGTAAGGTCACGGTCAAAAGGTCACGACACCACACCAAGAGCAACACACCAAGCTTGATTAGTTGCAAAACATATAATCCATGAATAGAATCATAAAGGAAACTAAATCAAACACTCACTTTGGCGCCATTTGTAAGGTTCTCTGAGGCTGGAAGGGAAAAGCTTGCGCAGGAGAAGCCTCGGCGCAAGACAGAGACACAGAGAACTTGGTGCAAGTAGGAAACTTGCAAAGAACACGGGATGCCTTAGAGACCTTTGCACGAACACGCACGAGAAGGAGGGAGACGCAAGAACACTCTCGCTCGATGAAGAGGCGCAAATGGGAGGTTTTTCGGCGCTAGGGTTCGTCAATGGTATGTTTTCGCGAAGTTAATCGGTTGGTGGATCGGTCCACCAACCAGAATTTAATGCGATTGAACGGATCACCGTTCGATCTGATAGCGCTTAGACCGATCAGGCTATAGCCTGATCGAACTGACCTGGTCCTGATCGGTCGGGTGACCGATCAGACACGATCAGGACACGAACAGTAGGGTCCGGACAAAAACCTCTGAGCTCCTTGATCGGTCTGTGGACCGATCACCATAGGGTGCCAGATCGGCCCGGGGACCGATCCAGGCTTGGTCAAAAAGTTCGGAGAGTCACTGCTGCCCCTCCGATCGGTCTGTGGACAGATCGTCACAGGATGAAGCTAGATCGGTCTGGGGACCGATCAGCCATAGGCCTGATCGGTCTGGTGACCGATCAGGGTTCCTGATATTCCCTGATACGATCCGAAATATTCAGTTTCAGGTTTTCTGAATCTTTCCAAGGAGATCTGATGAAGTTTATCGAACTTGAACATGATCTCATGACTAAAATTGATCCCTTAACAAGGATCAAAGGTTCTTATAGGTTCAACAATCACTTTGATCCACCCAAATGGAATCAAACTCAATCAACAATCATTCAACCAATTTCAACTAAGTTTGTATCAAATTCAGGTTTCCAATCAAGTTTTCTTGATTGGAATGTCCAAGTATGATCATGGAGCCAAATACACATATGTTATGCATTGGTTTTCCCCATACTTGGTCACCGAAGTGATTATTATCTCGCCAACTTAATTTCTCAATGGATGCATTGGCATTTTGAGAAATTGAGTTGATCCTAACATCTCATCCCATATCGAGCAAACAAAGACATTTTGTTAAACCTTATAGTTTGTGTGAGATGTCCCCAAAGTTACCCAATTGTTTTCCAACAATTTCGGAATAATCATGAAGGGTTTTAAAGCATTTTGAAATTCATGAAGCTCGACACATTCCCAACTCCTGTCTTAAGAAACTAAATTCGTTTTCGGGAAGTGGTTTAGTGAAAATGTCAGCTAGGTTTGACTTGGACTCTACATGAGAGAGTACAATGTCTCCTCTAGCTACATGATCCCTAATGAAGTGGTGTCTTACTTCAATATGTTTGGTCCTAGAATGATGGACTGGATTCTTGGTTAGGTTAATTGTGCTAATGTTATCACATAACACTTGCACACCCTTGTAACTCAATCCATAGTCCTCTAAGGTATGAATCATCCATAACAATTGCGATACACTCTCTCCCATGGCGATATATTCTGCCTCGGTAGTGGAAAGAGCAACACAATGTTGCTTCCGACTCGACCAACTTACTAAGGACGAACCTAAGAATTGGCAACCCCCACTAGTGCTTTTCCGGTCCAACTTACATCCAGCGTAGTCGGAATCCGTATAGCCAATCAAATCAAAAGATTCGGTACGGGGGTACCAAAGACCTACACCAATTGTGCCCTTGAGATATCTCAAAATTCGCTTAACAGCAATTAAATGAGATTCCTTGGCACAAACTTGATACCTAGCGCACATACCCACAGCAAATAGGATATCCGGTCGACTAGCTGTGAGGTATAGCAAACTACCTATCATGCTTCGATATTGAGTTAAATCAACGGGTTTACCACTCTCATCATTATCTAATCTTGTGTTTGTAGCCATGGGAGTGGTTACCTCTTTTGAGTCACTCATGTTAAATTTTCGAAGCATTTCTTGTGTATACTTGGATTGATGCACATGAATACCATCGCGAGTTTGCTTGATTTCGAGTCCAAGGAAGAAAGTCAACTCTCCCACTAGACTCATTTCAAACTCACTCTCCATGTGTCCAATGAATTCACTTAAATAGCCCTTATTATTTGAGCCACAAATTATGTCATCAACATACACTTGGGCTACAAATATATTGTCACTATCCCTTCGTAGAAATAGTGTAGGGTCTATTTGGCCTCTAACGAAGCCCTTTTCAATCAAGAATGTCGACAACCGCTCATACCAAGCCCGGGGTGCTTGTTTAAGACCATAGAGTGCCTTTTTGAGCTTGAACACGTGGTTTGGGAATTCGGTACTCTCAAACCCCGGAGGTTGTTCGACATAGACTTCTTCTTTAATCAAACCATTTAGAAAGGCCGATTTGACATCCATTTGATATAATTTGAAGCCGCGATGTGCTGCAAATGCGAGCATCAATCGGATGGACTCTAATCGTGCCACGGGAGCATAGATCTCATCATAATCAAGGCCTTCAATTTGACTATAGCCCTTGGCTACCAAGCGTGTCTTGTTTCTAATGATTTCTCCCTTATGGTTCAATTTGTTCTTGAAGACCCATTTGGTTCCAATAATGGTGGTCTTCTTGGGTCTAGGGACTAAGTCCCAAACTTGACTTCTTTCAAATTGACCTAGTTCATCTTGCATTGCAATGATCCAATCGGGATCATTTAATGCTTCATCAATTTTCCTAGGTTCAATTTCAGAAATTAGGGCAACTTCATTAGCCTCATTCCGGAAGAATGATCTAGTTCTAACCCCATGATGGATGTCTCCAACAATTTGGTCTTGGGGATGACTAGAGGCTAATCTAGTTTGCCTTGGTGTTGGTGGTGCTTCTTGAATAGGTTCACCAGACACAAGGTCAGCCTCAGGATCCGGCTGATCTATGGATTGTCTAGGCTCACCGTCATCGGATTCATTACCATCAACAACATTTGGACTCTCATTCAAACTTAGTCTCCTAAGTTCGAATTGGACTTCATCTTCTGGTTGACCATTGACTTTTGGAATTTCTTCAAAGACAACGTCAGAAGATTCTTCAACCAGTCTAGACTTCTTGTTGTAGACTCGATAGGCTTTTGCTAACGAGGG
>JAGFNQ010004283.1:96880-212834 GCA_024364735.1 Boesenbergia rotunda
GCCTGATTGGTCTGGTGACCGATGCAGGCTGCCTGATTGGTTGGTGACATCAGGCGCAGCTAGGATTTGATTAAAGTTTCAGCCTGATTGGTCTGGTGACCGATCAGGCTGGATCCTGATTGGTCTGGTGACCGATCAGGATGAGCCTGATTGGTCTGGTGACCGATCAGGAGTAGCGCTGTGATCGGTCTGGTGACCGATCAGGCGCAGAACTTAAATTCAAATACGCTGTCAGAAGCTCTGATCGCGTTTTTTTCACTACCGATTCTCTGCTACATTGCTGATTATATTTGATATGCATTGCTAAGCTTCTATTGGAGTGTCCAGGCTTTATAGGGATGATTCAAACACTCAAGGAGGGTCATAGGGAGACTTTCCGTTGAGCAGGTTTGGCAGTTTTCCATTGCAGGTTACAATGGGCGCTGCTGGCAACGGCTGGAAGCTGACCTGGGGCTGGGGCTCGACTGAGGAGAGTTCAGTGAGTCCAGAGGAGGTCAGGGGTAGCTGGCTTGTTGCAGGTGAGCAGCTGGGAGCTGAGTGGAGCGTCTGTGACCTGGCGTTTGGGCAGCTGGGATAAGTGTGGGCTGGCGATGAAGAGAGGGGAGTTCTCTCGACAACAGCAACACTTGATCCATCCTTAGCAATCACTCTGAGTCTTGAAGCTTCTGCAAACTTGATCATTCTTTGAAGCTTGAGAGAACTGAGCACTAAGAAGGATTCGTGGCAAGGCGATCAACAAGCAAACAAGGAAGAGCTGAGTGAAGGCTCTTCCCGAGGTTGTGCTGGGTTGTTGTTTGTGCTTGTAAGCGTTTCTCTTCATCTGCTTGTGCTCTGTAAGTCTCTGATTGTCTCTGTGCTTTTCATTCTACATCTACTTGTTGAGACATTTTGTGGAGAGGTTACTCCACCGAGAAGGAGGATTTGATATCCGGATATCTGGGGCTTGATCTGCCGACGATCAAGGGATCGCTCACCTTACGGGCACGCCAAGGAGTAGGGGAAAGTTATCCCCGAACCTTGTATATCGAGGTGTTAGCGTCGGTTTGCTTTCCTTTGCTTTGGGTTGTTGTGTTTAGTTTTCTGTTTCTGCATTTGCTTCCGCTGCCTAACTCTTGAAGTGCAGAAAGATTTTAAAAGCTCAAATATTTTGTGGCTGGCTATATTCACCCCCCCCTCTATAGCCATCTCGTTCCTAACAAGTGGTATCAGAGCTTGGGGCTCTACTTCATCGGCTTAACATCCGAGAGCTAACAATGATGGCCATGGGAAGAGAAGGGTTTAGCACCAACCGACCTCCACTCTTCGACGACACTGATTTTTCATATTGGAGGTCGAAGATGGAGTTTTACCTCAAAACCAACCTCAGCATGTGGTTTGCTGTCAAGGAAGGTTTTTCCACTCCTAAAGATGCTGAGGGAAAAGAGATGAACTTCTCAAGTTGGTCGGCAGATCAAATCCGGAAAGGTGAAGCCGATGCAAAAGCGGTAGTAACTTTGCAATGCGGGTTGACCAAGGACCAAATAATCAAGGTTGGTCCCTTCACAAGTGCTAAAGACCTATGGAACAAGATCATTGAGCTCCATGAAGGCACTCAAGACACCCAGACTGCCAAGAAGGACCTCCTTCTCACCCAACTTCAAAATCTGTCCATGGAAGAGAATGAAACTGTAAGTACACTCCATGGACGATTCAAAGAAATCCTCAACGGTCTCCACTCCATTAATGAGAAGGTAGAGAACCGAGATCTTATAAGGTATGTCCTCAAAGCTTTTCCTAGGAACGCCTTGTGGTCATCCATGGTGGATGCTTACAAGGTGTCCAAGGATTTATCTTTTGTTAAGTTAGAAGATCTATTTTGTGAAATGGAACTACATGAGATCTCTAACAAAAGTTCAAAAGAGAAAGGTATTGCTTTAGTGACAGGTGACAACAAGAAGAAGAAGAAGGGGAAGTTGAAGGAAGTCTCTTCATCTTCATCCTCATCCGAGTCCGAGGAGGAGGGCAGTTGGTCTTCTTCCTCCGAGATGACCAACTTTGTTAGAAGAATGATGAGGAAGAGCCGGCGCTTCAAGGGTAAAGGTAACCCGAGTGAAGTTAAATTTGATAAGTCTAATGTTACTTGTTATGAGTGTAGCAAGAAAGGACATTACAAGGATGAATGTCCGAAGTTAAAGAAGAAGACGGATAAATCAAAGAAGAAAAGGAAGGCCTTGAGGGCCACATGGGATGAATCGTCCTCTAGTTCATCCGAAGAAGAGGAGGAGGAGAAGTACACTCATCACCGTGCTCTCATGGCCATAGAGAATTCAAATGAAGAGGAGAGTGAAGACGAATCAAGCTCCTCAACCGCGCCTTCATCATCTTCGGATGATGAAGAGGTAATCTCTCCCGAGCTTGATAAGTGTTATAGAACCATTGCATGTCTAGCTAGGTTGCTTAAAAAATCTAAGAACAAAGTTAAATTGTTGAAATTGGAAGTACAAGAGTTGAAATCCTCTAGGGTGGAGGATGTTAATGATTTTCATGATGACTTGCATGTTAAAACCCTTGAGAATGAAAATAAGGACTTAAAGAGCGAAGTTGAAAATCTCAAGAATGTTTTTGAGAAATTCTCAACTAGCTCCAAAACCTTAGACATGATACTAAACTCCCAAAGGGTGGTTTACAACAAGGCCGGTATAGGTTACCGACCTAAGGAACCAACCTTTGTATCATTAATGTCAAGAACCCAATTTAGATCATCAAATGATTCTAGGGTTCAAAAAGTTAAAAAGAAAATGACTAAGGCATGGGTGCCAAAGTCTTTGATTGAAGGTTCTTTAGGTCCCAAAATTTGGTACCTAAAACCTCTATCTTTAGAATTGTATAAGCATTATTTGAGGGGGAGCATCTATCAACATGGGTGGTTGATATTTGGTGCTCCAAACCCATGACCAAGAAAAATTGTCTTTCACATGATTGGTTGTGGAAAATTCAACTTAAATGCTTTGATCTCTATTGTTTTAATTCTTACAACAATATGATCCCTTGGCTAGTGATTTGCGAAATCTCATTTGGGCAATAAGGAAATTTTCATGCAATGAATGATAGTATATCCATGTTTCAAAATAAATAAATGTTTTGAAAAAAAATTAAATATTTACATGAATGGTTTAGGTTGACACATAACTTACTCTTGCCATGTGCAATTCATGATTTATGAAATGCCTTGTCTCAAGCCTAAGGTGCCTATATTTTTGTATGTGTTATACATCATGAATGCATGCTAAGGAAAACATAAACACATAATTTGTATTGATAAGACATCATTAGACAAAGAACATGAACTTAAGGTCTATGACTTAGTTATTCAAACCTGATACTTTTCATGTGCCTATTACTAAGTGGTTTATCAAGTTTGGGTTATCATATGCCTAATACTTAGTTGTTCAAGACCCAAGAGTGACTTGGATTGTCAAAACTGTTTGGTAGAAACATGATCATGCTTAGAATATACATGTTTTATTTTGATACTAATTTGAAACAAGCATGTTTTGAAATTCAATCATATATTGATGATAATTTGATTCAAGCAAGCCAAAACTTTCTTGTATGCCAATATTGATTAAGAACAGCATGTTAGCATATTTTATGATGCTTCTAAAATTAGTACCCAAATTCCATGACTTGCTTGTTTTCCCACTGATCATACTTTAAGAACGTACTCATCATGCCTTAAACCTTGTTTTTATATGCTTCAATGTCAAATGATATTATCATTGGATATGTGTTAGGATATACATTTTGGTTAAGGGACCCTTTTTAGGAATAAATGGATCAAATCTAATTGAATAAGGGTTTAGGAGAGGTTGAGAATTGAACAAACTCGATTCTGAAATTTCTGGAATCTGAACGACTTGGAAACAACTTTCTGTATCACACCTGATCGGTCTGCCGACCGATCAGGACTCACTCTGATCGGTCCGGTGACCGATCAGATCAATGCTGATCAGGACTCACTCTGATCGTTCCAGATATTATTCAGACTAATCCTTTTCATCGAATTGTATCGGATTACTGATCATACCACCAACAAACCTGATACACACAAGTCCAATTGAAACATATTTGATCTTCCATTGGTACAAACCTGGTACTAAGAGAGCACAAATTTGTTCAAGTGATACAAACCCAGTACTTCATACTGATTTGATACAAACCTATGTTGGAATGTTCAAATTCATAAGAAGGGTTTGTTGAGCCATGACTCTTGTTCTTAATGTCGTGTTTCGAAATTTTTCTGAAATGACGAATATCAATAGAGTCCTCTCTCTGTTATGGGATGCAAATTGTCAATGCAGTCTGATTAGGAACGTATCAGAGGTCAGAATTTTTCTAAAATCTGATCGCTCCCCAGACTAATCAAATATCTTCTGTATCACGTAATCAACAGACCTAGTTGGTCACGGAGACCAATCAGGACTATGTTTCAGATACAGTTGCATTCCTTACTCGTCCTATGAAGCATATACGTATTTGACCATGATATACTTCTGTATATGTCTTCACATGGAAGTCCAAGTGTTAACGCAGTCCGATCTTGAACGAATCAGAATTACAAAAAATTTTCTGAAAATTGATCGTTCATAGATACATCAGAAATTTTTCTGTATCGATCATCAGTCTGATAGAACTGCGATAATTATTGTCATGTGATGCATATACATTGTTGCCATGATACATTTATGGTATATGCCTCTCATATACAATCTAAAATCATCCTTTGACTTACCTGTCATATGAAACATATACATGTTTGACCATGATATTATTTTGTATATGTTTTCATGTGCAATTCAAAATTATACATTGATTATTTTGGGTTTGGGGAGAGACCCATGTTTGAGGGGGAGGTATGTTCAAACTTAATAACCATACCCTTTTCGATGTTTGACAAAGGGGGAGAAAATGACTGATTAAGTTTATGGTTATTATAGGGGGAGGATCATGATTCCCTTATGAGAATTGAATGGATTTCAATTGATTGATACCTAAACTTAAATCGGGTTGTCAAACAACAAAAAGGGGGAGATTGTTGATGCAGTCTGGCCCGGTTGTTGTTTTGGTATTTGATAATGATTTAAGTTTGGTTGAGTGAATTCGGGTTAAAGTCCTGGTCGGGGACTGGGCAGGAAATCCCGGTGAGTGAAGCTGGGTCCTGGTGAGTGAAGCCAGGTGATGGAAATCTCGGTGAGTGAAGCCGGGTCCTGGTGAGTGAAGCCAGGTGTTGGAAATCCCGGTGAGTGAAGCCGGGTCCTGGGGAGTGAAGCCAGGTGATTGGAAATCCCGGTGAGTGAAGCCGGGTTCTGGTGAGTGAAGCCAGGTGTTGGAAATCCCGGTGAGTGAAGCGGGGTCCTGGTGAGTGAAGCCAGGTGTTGGAAAAGTCCTAGTTCGGAAGGGTTGGGTGAAAAGTCCTAGCTTGGAGGGCTAGGTGAAAAGTCCTAACTTGGAGGGTTAGGTGCAAATTCCCATCCTGGAGAATTAGGTGAAAAAGTCCTGGCTTGGAGGGTCAGGTGCCTAGCTTGGAGGGCTAGGTTGGATGATATTCTAACTCGGAAGGGTTGGGTGAAAAGTCCTAGCTTGGAGGGCTAGGTGAAAAGTCCTAACTTGGAGGGTTAGGTGCAAATTCCCAACTTGGAGAGTTAGATGGAAAATCCTTAGCTTGGAGGGCTAAGGTGGATGGAAACTTAGCTTGGAGGGCTGAGTTTAAGTCCCTGGATCGGTCTGGTGACCGATCAGGGAGTTGGCACGCTGCTCCTTCGTGGATCGGTCTGGTGACCGATCCAGCGATGTCTGATCGGTTAGGTGAACGATCAGGGAGTGTGTGTTTCACTCACTGCACAGCTCCTGATCGGTCTGGTGACCGATCAGGGAGCGAACAGTGAGTTGAGTTCCCTTGCTAATTAGGTCCAGAACGGTCCGGTGACCGATCAGAGACTTAGGATTTGATTAAAGAATCACTGTTTACTCAAGCCTGATTGGTCTGGTGACCGATCAGGCGCAGCTAGGATTTGATTAAAGTTTCAGCCTGATTGGTCTGGTGACCGATCAGGCTGGATCTTGATTGGTCTGGTGACCGATCAGGCTGGATCTTGATTGGTCTGGTGACCGATCAGGCTGGATCCTGATTGGTCTGGTGACCGATCAGGAGTATGCAGAAGACTGTGGATCGGTCTGGTGACCGATCAGGCGCAGAACTTTAATTCAAATACGCTGTCAGAAGCTCTGATCGCGTCTGTTTTCACTGCCGATTCTCTGCTACATTGCTGATTATATTTGATATGCATTGCTAAGCTTCTATTGGAGTGTGCAGGCTTTATAGGGATGATTCAAACACTCAAGGAGGGTCAAAGGGAGACTTTCCGTTGAGCAGGTTTGGCAGTTTTCCATCGCAGGTTACAATGGGCGCTGCTGGCAACGGCTGGAAGCTGACCTGGAGCTGGGGCTCGACTGAGGAGAGTTCAGTGAGTCCAGAGGAGGTCAGGGGTAGCTGGCTTGTTGCAGGTGAGCAGCTGGGAGCTGAGTGGAGTGTCTGTGACCTGGCGTTTGGGCAGCTGGGATAAGTGTGGGCTGGCGATGAAGAGAGGGGAGTTCTCTCGACAGCAGCAACACTTAATCCATCCTTAGCAATCACTCTGAGTCTTGAAGCTTCTGCAAACTTGATCATTCTTTGAAGCTTGAGAGAACTGAGCACTAAGAAGGACTCGTGGCAAGGCGATCAACAAGCAAACAAGGAAGAGCTGAGTGAAGGCTCTTGCCGAGGTTGTGCTGGGTTGTTGTTTGTGCTTGTAAGCGTTTCTCTTCATCTGCTTGTGCTCTGTAAGTCTCTGATTGTCTCTGTGCTTTTCATTCTACATCTACTTGTTGAGACATTTTGTGGAGAGGTTACTCCACCGAGAAGGAGGATTTGATATCCGGATTTCCGAGGCTTGATTTGCCGACGATCAAGGGATCGCCCACCTTACGGGCACGCCAAGGAGTAGGGGCAAGTTATCCCCGAACCTTGTATATCGAGGTGTTAGCGTCAGTTTGCTTTCCTTTGCTTTGCGTTGTTGTGTTTAGTTTTCTGTTTCTGCATTTGCTTCCGCTGCCTAACTCTTGAAGTGCAGAAAGATTTTAAAAGCTCAAATATTTTGTGGCTGGCTATATTCACCCCCCCCTCTATAGCCATCTCGTTCCCAACATGTCGGACTCCAAGTTCCTTGTTCTCTCCTTCAAGCGCTCAAGTAATGAATGATTGCTTCTCGATCGCTTGCTCAAAGTGATGAAAACTTCAAGAACATAGCAAGCTTGTTGTGGAGAACACAAGGCACGGCAAGAACACTAGTTTCAGGAAAAAACTCTGCTTCCACGAAGCCAACTTCCGCCCTTTTGATTCTCCATACATCACCAGGTGACAACATCCTCTGTAGCCTCCAGCTACCTCACTGCCAACGCCAGCTACCACTGAGCCCTCTCTGGTCTTCCTGAGATCCCCTCAGCCAAGCCTCAGTCTCGGCTCCAGTCTGCAGCTCGGCCGTTGCAACCGGAAATGGAGAATCGGACAAACCTGCTCCAAGGAAAGCCTCCATTGACCTCTCCTTGAGTGTTTGAATCCTCCCCTGTCACCTGCAGCTTAATCAGACTGTTAGAGCAGTAAATCACACAGTAAATCACACAGTAAATCAAATATCAAAAGCAAACAGCAGTGAATAGGATACGATAAGACGCTCTGACTGCGTCTGACAGTGCAATTTGAATTAAAGTGATCGGTCACCCGACCGATCAGAGAGCCTCCTGATCGGTCACCAGACCGATCAGGCTGGGTCCAGACCGATCAGGGTCCGTCCTGATTGATCCCCAACGCTCAATCAGAAATCGCGATTTCTTTGAGATTCTCCCAGACCGATCACTAGACCGATCCCAGGTTGTGGATCGTTCACCGGACCGATCCACCCTTTATATCGGGCGATTTCTGAGTTTCCCAGCCTAAGCCTTCTGATCGGTCAACTGACCGATCAGGGGTTCTCCTGATCGGTCACCAGTCCGATCAGATCATCACCAGACCGATCAGGCACTGTCCTGATCGATCTTAGTGAGGAACCCGCGAAGCTGGATCATTCTCCAGAACGGTTTGCACAGTGATCCTGATCGGTCACCAGACCGATCAGGAGCAGATCAGCAAGGGAACTCAACCTCACTGTTCGCTCCCTGATCGGTCACCAGACCGATCAGGAGCCAGTGAGTGGGTGAATCGCATACTCCCTGATCGGTCACCAGATCGATCAGGAGCAGCACAGTAGGTTCCCAACCTCACTGTGTGCTCCCTGATCGATCACCAGACCGATCAGCCATTGATGGATCGGTCACCAGACCGATCCACGATGGAGCAGCGCGCCAGAATCCTTGATCGATCACCAGACTGATCCAGGGACTCAAACTTAGCCCTCCAAGCTAAGTTTTCATCCACCTTAGCCCTCCAAGCTAAGGATTTTTCACCTAACTCTTCAAGTTGGGAATTTGCACCTAACCTTCCAAGTTAGGACTTTTCACCTAGCCCTCCAAGCTAGGACTTTTCACCCAACCCTTCCGAATTAGGACTTTTCCAAACCTAGCCCTCCAAGCTAGGACCTGACCCTCCAGGTCAGAACTTTTTCACCTAATTCTCCAAGCTGGGAATTTGCATCTAACCCTCCAAGTTAGGACTTTTCACCTAGCCCTCCAAGCTAGGACTTTTCACCCACCTCTTCCGAATTAGGACTTTTCACACACCTAGCCCTCCAAGCTAGGATTTCCAACTCCTAACCATCCAGGTTAGGATTTTTCATAGCATGCCTGATCCCCGATCAGGACTTAATCATAATCCATACCATGCCTGATCCCCGATCAGGACTTAATCATAATCAATAATCATCCACCTAAATTAAAATCGATGTTAACACCAAAATAACAATCAGAGCAAGACTGCATCAACAGAGTTTTCTCCTTCTCGGTGGAGAACAATCTCTCATAAAGTCTCTCTTCCTTTTGCAAGAATGAAACTAGAGTTTGAGAAAGAGAGTAGGCTTGAGAGCTTGAGCAATAGGGTTTTACACACAACACAGCTAACCTTTCTCAAGTCTCAAGCTTCTCTTTAAATTGAGGATAGAGTTGTTAACAAAACAGCTCAGCCTCGACACTAGTTGACTACCCCTAGGACCAGTTGACTGGTGTCCAGCCAACGGCTGGATTTCGAATAGACCAGTCAACTACTACATGTTGTTTAACCTTACAGAAAGATCTATTGACTAGTTCCCTTACCAATCGACTGCTACATGCTGTTTAACCTTACAGAAAGATCTGTCAACTGGTTCCCTTACCAATCGACTGCTTCAGTTCACTCTCAATAGTGCCAGTCGACTGCTTCCTTTGCCAGTCGACTGCCCAGCCTACAAGCTCACTTTTAACCTCTCCGGGGTCTATCCTTCGCATATGCCTTGAAGTCCACTTCCTCGACTTGCCCCTTGAAGTTCTCTTCCTTCGGCTTTCGTCCTCGAATGCACACACAAGCCCGCATCTTGTCTCCATGTCATCCTTCGTGTATGCCTTTGATGTCTACTTCTTCGGCTCGCCCTTTGAAGTCCTCTTGCTTCGGCTCTCATCCCTCGGATGCTTCACTCCGTTATTCCTCATGTGTGGTTCATCAAGTCCTGCAAGACTGAAATACACACATCAAACTAACAAAAAAACCTAACTTAATCATATTGACACACACATCAAAACTCATGATCTACCCGATCAAACTTGAGTCGATTGCACCAACAATCTCTCCCTTTTTGATGTGTGGCAATATGTTTAAGTTAGGCACAAAGATAGCAACTGAAAATTAGAAGCCTAGCTTACTAAGAAGCATAAACATGCATCCTCCTCCTTAACCTATGTCATATCACATGATTTTTAATTTTTGCATAAACATGAAGAAATAAGTTAAATTCTAACTTAAACCCTTCAATTTTCTCCCTTTGACACCATCAAAAAGATTGTACCAAAAAATGTTAACGTTTGGTCTCAAATAAAGACAAGATTTCAAATTCTAAAAATAAACAGAAATTAGAAACTTAGGTACCAGTCGACTAGTCTCATCGAAACTATCCTTTCTTCAAGAAATAGTAAGATCAGTCGACTGACCCTTGGTACTAGTCGGCTGATACATTTTTTATTCGAATTTCAGAAATACATAAAAAATTCAAAAAAATATGAAAATTTTCAAATATATTTCATTTGATATCCTCTAACAGGAAAAAATATAGTTTCATAAAAACTCAAAATATTTTTAAATTATTGACTAAAACTCAAAAACTTTGAAAACCTTCAATTTTGTATCAAAATCAAGCTTTAGTTTGAACCCTTGTGTTTTTCAAATCTATGCCTTAGCAAATAAAACATTGAATTATTTTTAAAACATTTAAAATGTCCAACTATGATCTATGGGCAAGATGTTCAATAATTAAATATTTGCTTTTCCCAAAGTTGGTCTATTATTACTAAAGTTATACAATTCATAATCACTAAAATGTCATAAGCACATGAATTATGAGTGTCATCCTATCATCTCATATGTAAAAATAAAATCATAAATCAAGTCATTATGAGATGCACTAAAGGTAATCTCTATTTAGCCTATTTTATCATGAATTTCTATTTGGGCTAAATGCTCCCCCTCAAGGTCTCAAGTCAACTATTTTTCAAAAATTTGAAATTTTAACAACATGGTTGACTAAACCTAAATCCTCTAACCCTTGAGGATTAACTTTGGCACCCAATAAGGATTCTTTCTAATTGGGTTTATCAAGTACTCCTTAGGGATCCACTTCCTTTCTAGGATTTTAGTTTTTGATTGTCCTCTAGCTAGTAGACAATGATAGGTCTTTTGGATTGAATTTGAATTAAGAATTGAATCGTTAAATAATTTAAGATTTTAAGTTAATTAGAAATAAGAGTTAATTAAAGTTTAAGTTGTTACAGATTAATTTACGTTAAGGTTGAAGTTAAAGTTTAAGAATTAATTAAGGTAAAAATTATTAAAACTTAATTAAGGTAAAACTTAATTTAGGTTGAAATTATTATGCATTAATTAAATGTTGAATTATTTAAGAATTAATTAATGTAGAAATTATTTAAGAATTAATTAATGAAGAATTAATTAATGTAAAAATTATTAAAAATTAAATAAGGTAAAAATTAATTACGGTTGAAATTATTATGAATTAATTAATGTTGGAAATGATTAATTATTTAGAATTTAAGAATTAATTAAGGGTAAAATTGTTAAGAATTAATTTAAGGGTAAAATTGTTAAGAATTAATTAGAGTTAAAATTAATTAAAAATTAATAAGAATTAAAATAATTAAGAATTAATTGGAGTTAAAATTAATTAAGAATTAAAATAATTAAGGATTAATTGGAGTTAAAATTAATTAAGAATTAATTAAGGTTGTTAAGATTTATTTTTATTTGAGTTATCAATTAGATTTCAAAATTTCTGGCTAAATAATAGTTATGGGTCTAACTGCATCATTTCCATTAATTCAAAGAGTTCTGAATCACCTATTATTTCCTTTTCATTTAATTTTTCAAGTTTATCTAACACTTCTGCTTTACTTGAATTTTTGTAGACCTTGTTAAATGTAGCTTTGATTCTAAGAAATTCATTTTCATTATTGTATTCATCTACATTCATAGGGTTGAATTCAGAATTTAAAATTTCATCATTATCCTCATAATATGTGAAGTAATTTTCAGGACTACTAATTAATGTTTCATAATTAACTTCAAGATTATCCAAAAAATTACTAATTAAATCTTCATTATTATCTGTAGTTTTATCTTTAATATCCTCAAAATTAATTTCAGAAATATCAGAATTAATAATAGTTTCATCATTATCCTCAAAAATATTGTCATTCTTAACATTATCAGAAATATTAGAAATTAAAGGATAATTAATTTTAATTTCATCATTATCAACAATATTATGAGAAATATCAATTACAGTATTATTATCCTTAACATTATCAGTTAAAATATTAGAATTAATTCTAAAAATTATTGCATTGATATTAAAGATTAAAGAATTAATGTTTGATATTTTACTATTGTCTACATTTGGTAATTAGTCATGCAATATATTAAGTTAATTATGCAAAAATTCTATTTTAGCAAAAAAAATTATCTAACTTATCAGCATGCTTGAAAAACTGTAGGAATTTCAGAAATTTCAAAATTATTGCAATAATTGATTTCCGTACCTTAGGCTAACACTGGTTCTTGTAGTGTCAGTGCCTTTGACATCTGAAGCATCTGATGTGGCTCTTGTCCCTCCGGACTCCCGGCGTTGGTACCTTCCTTGCTGCTGGTGGTGACGATCGAGTCTTACGAGTAGGGCACTAAATTTTTGTAGTGCCCTCTCTCCCTGCACTTAAAACATGTAATATGAAATTTAAACTTAGACATAATTAAAAAAATACCTGATTCACCCCTGGCTCCACCTCAACTCTTGGCGTCTTTGCTCCGTCGGCTGTTAGTCCGGTGAAGAACAACCAGGCTCTGATACCACTTGTAGGGTCGGTGCCGTCGATAGAGGAGAGGGTGAATATCGACTTGAAAAATCTTTCATAAACTCGTCGTAAACTTCGAGGTTCATTCTATTCAGAGAGTTAATAGCACAGTGGAAAAATAAAGAATGAAAAACACACAAGACACGCGGGTTTTACTTGGTTCCCAACCCCCCAGGGTCAATACGTCCAAGGCTTAATTACGGTTAGCGCCCGTCCACTAATGGTCTCCTTTTCAGACTTTCCGGAGGCTGAGAAACTCGTCTTATAGTTCAAGTTTTACAACCAAAAGATTAAGAAATTAAGTGCATAAAAATAAATGCAAACCAAACAGGAAAGTCGACGATCCCGACCGATCTGGAACTCCGAAGTGCAACGCACTTCCTCCTGGAGCCTCCTTGGTCACAGAGCTTCATCTCTAACGCTTTTTCTTCGCTCGGAATGCTTAGAATGGTGTAGCAGATGCTGTTTTGAGTTGAGGGGTCGAAGCTCCTTTTATAGCTTCATCTCGGGCGCCCTAGAGCCTCTGGGGCGCCTCATTGGCAGTCAAAATTCCATCTGAAATCGTGAACTTCGCAATGCTGATAAGGTAGACTATCTTGGGTGCCCAAGACCATACTGGGCGCCTGGATCATCCAAGGTGCCGGATGCATGGGGGCGCCCTGGTTCAATGGGGGTACCCAGGAGCAGTTTTTCCAGGCTTCTCTTGTGTTTGTTCGCCTGCTTTATCTCCAATTCTAGGTACCTGCAAGAGACACAAATACAAGACAAACACACATATATAATCTTAGCCTTAACGATTGGTTCTCACTTTAGTTTTCTCATGAAACCCTAGGTCGAACTGAGTTCCCTTCCCGGGGAACGTACCTTCGCCTACTCCTCTCAGGAGAAGTTTGCCAACCGGCTCCTCCGATTGGACTTTTGCCCGATCTTCCGGATAAGAACTTTGGTGCCCAATCCACGACCAGGACTTATTGCCCAACCCTCGGTCAGGTCTTCGGTGCCCAGCCCTTGGCCAGGACTTATTGCCCAATTCAACGAACCAGGACTTCGTGCCCAACCCTCGGTCAGGTCTTAGGTGTTCAGCCCTCGGCCAGGACTTATTGCCCAATTCCACGAACTAGGACTTCGTACCCAACCCTCAGTCAGGTCTTAGGTGCCCAGCCCACGGCCAGGACTTAGTGCCTAATCCACGATCAGGACTTATTGCCCAATTCCTCGAACCAGGACGTATTGCCTAGGATAACTAGGACTTTGTTTACCAAGATACGGATTTCTTAGCACTCGCAAGATACGATTGCTAGAGGGGGGTGAATAGCAATTTTTGACTTTCTTCTACCTACGTTGTTAGTTGCCAAGCAGAATATATAATAAAACAAGACTAACAACTAAGCAATGCTAACAATACCTATTTAGGTGGTTCGAAGATGAAGACTCTTACTCCATGACAGTCCGTGAGATGAGCGATCCCTCGATCCTTCGGCAGATCACTCCCTGGATGCCCTCCGGCTAGCTCGTGTAGCTCCTTGTGGGTGGAGAAACCTCGCCACAAACTCAAGCACACTATCTGAGCACTTAGACTACTAATGAGCTCTAACCAAGCTCATTTCGTCAAGAGTTCTCAGCTCCACCCGAGTTCTCTTAAATAGAACTCACAACTGAAACCCTCGCCACCAGTCGACTGCTCATTTACCAGTCGACTGGTCCCACTCAACTAGCCAGCCAACGACTCTCTCAACGGCTAGTTTTTGAGCTTACCAGTCGACTGCTCCCAAGGCAGTCGACTGGTCTCGGGTCAGAAACCTTCTGTGAGTTTCTATGTTCGCTGGCAGTTGACTATTATATCACCAGTCGACTGCCCAGCTTACAAACACACTCCTACTCACTCCGAAGACCCTCCTCCATGTGTGCCTTCAATTCCACTCCTTTGGCTTGCCTTGAAGTCCTCTTCCACCGGCTATCATCCCTCGGATGCGCACACAAGTCCACGACTCGCCTCCATGCCACCCTTCACGTGTGCCCATGAGTCCACTTCCCGGCTTGCCCATGGAGTCCTCTTCCCTTGGCTTTCGTCCCTTCTTTGACTCAGTTGACTCTTCACTAGCAGCCTTGACTATTGCCTTCGCGCCCTCTTCATCTTTGGCCCTCGTCCCTCAGATGCACACAAGCCTCCAGCATGTCTCCATGCAATCCTTCACATACACCTCCAAGTCCGCGCCCCTCGGCTCATCATCCCTGCTATACCAAGGTCCCTCGGGTGCACACAAGCCTCCAGCTTGTCTCCATGCAACCCTTCACCATACCGAAGCCATCCAGCCAAGTCAATATGTGTAAACCTGTAATCTTGCACACTCAAATACACATATTAGATCACAAGGAAAAACCTAACTTAAACCCTTTGCCCAAACATCAAAACACATGGTCACTCCGGACCATAGATTACCTCAACAATCTCCCCTGTTTTTGATGTTTGGCAATACATTTAAGTTAGGGAAAACAAATAGTAGTAAATTGCAATAACAATGCTAAAACAATCATTTGGACTTACGTTGCCAAGACCCCATCTTGGACTTACACTACCAACGCATATGCAAATGCAATCATGGATCCTATCCAAGGCATCCCCCACCTAACTTCCCAAGTTAGGAATTTTCACCAAAACAGGCTTTTTAAAGCTTCTCTCAAGCTCCCCCTACATTGGACTTACAAAGGCTTTTTAAAAACCTCTCTAAGGTTCCCCTTACGTCAAGAATGGAGCAACCATGCTCCCCCTTTACCTAATCTCCCTCTAAACCTAGGATTTCTTGCAAAGGCGTGTTTGGTTTCCCAAATTAAACCCAACACTTCTTCTCCTTTGGCTAACATCAAAAAGACTCCAACAATATCCCAATTATTGGATCTTTTAATCCCTGATGATCCTAAACACAGTATACTAGCCCCCCATACACTTGTTTTACATCATTTGAACACCAATCAGCTGCTGGATACCCAATCCAGCCCTGACCAGTCGACTGTCCCCCAGGGCAGTCGACTGATACTCTGAAAATCAGTTTTTCAGCATTTCTGAACCCAATTTCAGAAATGCATAAGTAATTCCACAAATCTCCAAAAAATTCCAAATTTTGTGGAGAGATTTGTGGTACCCATTCCTACTTGGGAAAAATACATCCAACCATGTATCTATCACCATTCCCAAGTTTGATACAAAATCCAAAATTTTCTATGAAAATTAAGGCAAACAAGAGGCAACCTTCCCCTTAACCTATGTCTTTTCCCAATTTTCAATTCTTAACAAGGTTAAGTTCTACCCAACTTAACACCATAACACCAAGTTAAGTTATACCCCAACTTAACATCACCCATTTTTTGTCAAGTTAATCCTAACTTAACAACCCAAGTTTTCTACCCTATAACCCTCTAGAAAATCCTAGAAAATCTGGAAAAATCTAAAAATTTACAAGCACATTTGCTAGGATATATCATATCCTAGAAAAATATAGTTTCGTGAAGAATATCAAATGTACTTAACTTTTGGTACATCCTTTAATTTCCTCAAAAATGATCATTTCGTATCAACTTTGAAATTTATCTATAATTCTATGTGTTTGCCAAGGCTAACTATTATAATTTGACACATGGAATTGTCCTCAACTCTCCCCTTTTTATCTCTTAATCATAGATACATAGGGGAAACTTCCATATCCTTTCATTTATCAAGAACTTATCATTCAATATCATCCAATGAATTTTAAGCACTCATCAATCCTCCTTAAACTTTGTGATATAAATACAGCCTTATTCCATACAATCATCATTAAATCACGAAGTAAGACTTTATCTAATGACTGTGAAAGCATACCCAAGATTTTAGTTCAAAACCATATCCTATCATCTAATAGTAATTTATGACCTTCAAACCATATAATATCATCCATGACATAAAATCTCATAAGGTAACATGGCCCTTCCAAATTTTGCAGGTTTTTACTATCCAATAGGCCTTTTCTACCTAAACCTTTGGATCAGTCGACTGCTAAAACGAATAGAAAGGTCTCAATGCTGAATTCACCTGGATCAGTCGACTGGTTATTTACCAGTCGACTGATACCTGAATTTTAGGTTTTTCAGTCTAAATTCTGAAATGCCTAATTAATTCCACAAATCTCCAAAAACTCTGAAATTTCATGGAGAGATTTGTGGATCCTATGTCTACTTGGGAAAAATATATTTCCAAACAAATGTACTCCAGATCCCAAGATTGACACGAAATTCAATCTTTCCTAAATTGTATCATTTAATCTTCTCCAAAAGTCCTAATTTAGGACTTTCCTTGATATATCTTCTAATTTCTGACCATGATACATTTCTAGCATTGAAATATATGATATTTCCACATTAAATCCTAATGTTTATCAATTATAATCCTATTTTCACTTTTCTTTCCATAAATCTTCTTTTAATGTGTCAATTCTCTAGGATTAACACTCACCCTAGTCTTCCAAACCTTTTGGCACATTTCCTAGTCTACCTAGACTTCCTAGAAAGATCATCTCTTGAGATCCATTTACCCTGGACCCCAAAGGCTCCTAGAGCTCTCCCTTGAGCTCATAGCCTTAGCCACCTCCCTAGGTAACTCAATCCACACTAGACCACACCGGTGAGCCCCCGGTGATTCTTGGCCTACAAACCTAAACTTCTTAACCTTAGACACCTTGTCCTTGGTTAAGTCATTCTTTTTACCTTCAAATGGCACCCCCTTGCCATTTTTGGACTTCTCCTTCTTGTCATAATTATATGCTTCCCTAGCATACTTCTTTCCATTGGCATTGGAGATTTTAGATCGGCATCCCAACCCTGATCTATCATAGTTGGGATTTAGACTACCTAACACCAAATCTAAGCCCTTAGATCCAACCATGAATCATTCTAGGGTCTTTTCCAATTTATCAAGCTTTTCTCTTAATGCTTGATTTTCTTTTTCTAGACTTTTAACTCTAAAACCCACATGTCCATCTTGGACACTCCTAGACCTACCCATCTTCCTAAGCATATGTCTTCCCTTCTTGGGATCAATGCCTTGATCCTTAGGTCTAGAGGTCTTGGATTTTTCATGATGTATGTTTTTTCTAGGGTTTTGATCTACCTTGTTAACCATATTCCTATCACTATATTTAAAACCATGATTATGCACAAGTAAGCATTTTTTATGAATTCTAGCATGCATGGAGGAACTTGAATTTGAATTATATTTTAATTTAAATTTAGGGATTACCTCCCTTACCCTTGTAGTTCCTCCTTGATGTGAGCTTCTTTTCTTCTTTTCCTCCTTCTCCCATCTTCTCAATTGCTCCATTTTCTTTAGCTCTCCTTTTCTAGAAAATTTAGTGTGATAATGTCCTAGCTCTCCACATGTGAAGCATCTAATTTTCTTTTTTCTTCTCTTGGGCTTCTCCATTCCTACAACTCATGTTAGATTTAAACGGAATTGAAATGAGTGTAGGTTTTACCTCCTTTTTCTTACCATTTGGACACTTGTCCTTGTAGTGCCCCTTTTCATTGCATCCAAATCATATAATATGATCCTTGGTCTTTGCTTTGGTGGAGGTTGGAGCTTCTTCTTGCTCTTGCATGGATGAGGGTCTCTCCTCCCCCTCAATTCTTAAGATTGATACTTCCCCTTCTTCTCTTGAGGAAGTTAATGATCTCTCACTCTCTTCTTCCTCCTCTTGGGCTATTGAGCTCACTTCCTTGGCCTCTTTCACTAATTGAACTCGTATAGGATTTTCATAGAATTCTCCTATCTTTTTCCATAGCTCATGTGCATTTTCATACTTACCTACACTACTAATTATTTCATTAGACTAAGTAAAATTGCAATTACCTTTTCATTTGCCTTTGCTTGATTTTGTTGCTCTTGATTCCAATATCTTGGTCTAAGCTTCTTTCCATGCTTATCTCTAGGGATTTCAAATGGTTCTTCAAGAGCAATCTTAAGGTCTCACTCCATTCCGAACCATGTTTCTATCCTTATCTTCCAATATCCGAAATCTCCATGATCGTAGGGAGGTGAAGTGTAGATGTTATCCCCCAACTTCTCTTCCATTATCTTCTCCTCTAGCTTGTGTCCCTTTGGCGGTTAGTCCAATAAGAGCTATCCTTCGCTCAGATACCACTTGTAAGATCGATACGGTTGTTAGAGGGGGGTGAATAGAAATTTTTGACTTTCTTCTACCTACGTTGTTAGTTACGCAAGCGGAATATACAATAAAACAAAACTAACAACTAAGCAATGCTAACAATACCTATTTACGTGGTTCGGAGATGAAGACTCCTACTCCATGACAGTCCGTGAGGTGGACGATCCTCGATCCTTCGGCGGATCACTCCCCGGATGCCCTCCGGCTAGCTCGTGTAGCTCTTTGTGGGTGGAGAAACCTCGCCACAAACTAAAGTACATTATCTGAGCACTTAGACAACTAATAAGCTCTAACCAAGCTCATTTCGTCAAGAGTTCTCAGCTCCACCCGAGTTCTCTTAAATAAAACTCACAACTGAAACCCTCGCCACCAGTCGACTGCTCATTTACCAGTCGATTGGTCCCACTCAACTAGCCAGCCAACGACTCTCTCAACGGCTAGTTTTTGAGCTTACCAGTCGATTGGTCCCACTCAACTAGCCAGCCAACGACTCTCTCAACGGTTAGTTTTTGAGCTTACCAGTCGGCTGCTCCCAGGGCAGTCGATTGGTCTCGGGTCAGAAACCTTCTGTGAGTTTCTGTGTTCGCTGGTAGTCGACTGTTATATCACTAGTCGACTGCCCAGCTTACAAACACACTCCTACTCACTCCGAAGACCCTCCTCCACGCGTGCCTTCAAGTCGACTCCTTTGGCTTACCCCTTGAAGTCCTCTTCCACCGGCTATCGCCCCTCGGATGTGTACGCAAGTCCTCGACTCACCTCCATGCCACCCTTCACATGTACCCTTGAAGTCCACTTCCCGTCTTGCCCATAGAGTCCTCTTCCCTCGGCTTTCATCCCTTCTTTACTCAGCTGACTCTTCACCAGTAGCCTTGACTATTGCCTTCGCGCTCTCTTCATCTTCGGCCCTCGTCCCTCAGATGCACACAAGCCTCCATATTGTCTTCATGCCATTCTTCACGTACGCCTCGAAGTCCACGCCCCTCGGCTCATCATCCCTGCTATACCAAGGTCCCTCGGGTGCACACAAGCCTCCATCTTGTCTCCATGCATCCCTTCACCATACCGAAGTCGTCCAGCCAAGTCAATATATGTAAACCTACAATCCTGCACACTCAAATACACATATTAGATCACAAGGGAAAACCTAACTTAAACCCTTTGCCCAAACATCAAAACACATTGTCACTCCGGACCATAGATTGCCTCAACACCTGCAAGATACACAAATACAAGACAAATACATATATATAATCTTTGCCTTAACGATTGGTTCTGACTTTGGTTTTCTTGTGAAACCCTAGGTCGAACTGAGTTCCCTTCCCGGGGAATGCACCTTTGCCGACTCCTCTCAGGAGAAGTTTGCCAATCGACTCCTTCGATTAGACTTTTTCTCGATCTTCTGGATCAGGACTTCGGTGCCCAGTCTGCGACCAGGACTTATTGCCCAATTCCACGAACCAGGACTTCGTGCCCAACCCTAGGTGCCCGCCCTCAGCCAGGACTTATTGCCCAATTCACGAACCAGGACTTCGTGCCCAACCCTCGGTCATGTCTTAGGTGCCCAGCCCACGGCCAGGACTTAGTGCCTAATCCACGATCAGGACTTATTGGCCAATTCCTCGAACCAGGACTTATTGCCTAGGTTAACTAGGACTTTGTTTACCATGATACGGATTTCTTAACTAACCCTTACATTGTCTAATATATCACTAACTTAAGCATATTTTTATACATTGAAATACTAGAGGAGGACATCACTGATGCATCTTGCACCAACAATCTTGTCTAGAGAAATTTTCTCTAGATCCTTGGATATGTAATATGAGTCCATCATTGAGCTCCAATTTGTGATTCTTGGGAAGACATTGATGGCTTTCATCAATATCTCTCGGTTAAAGAGTTACTCACCTACACTTGTTAGTTTATTAAGAATTTCTTTAATGCTAGCATGTAAGTTAGATACCTTCTCCCCTTTGTCAAGTTTGATGTTGTTGAGTTGATATCGAAGAAGGTCTCTCTTTGTCAACTTTGCTTCCGATGTGCCCTCATGAAGCTCTACTAGCTTATCCCATAAGTCTTTGGCACTTGAGTAGCTCCGAATCCTTGTTACCACTTGTTGGGGAAGCACACTTAGTAGATGGTGCAAAGTTTTTGAATTTTCTCATCTCTTTGCTTCTTACTCGATCTTATCTGTTCAAGTAGCTTGTTCTCTTGATCCCTAGGCACTTCAAAATTGTTTTTCATTATTAACATAATATCAAAATCGGTATTAAAAATACCTCCATCCTCTTCTTCCACATAGAGAATTGTCCTTCAAATTTGGGTAGTTGGATGTGCAAGCCAGCCATTTTGATGAATATACTCTTCTAGGTGGTTAGTCCAATTGAAGGCGACCTTGCGCTCTGATACCAATTATTGTGACCGATGTACTGACTAGAGAGGGGTGAATAGCTTGGTCACCCGAATTCGATCTCTTCCTACAAATGTTAGCATGCAAGCGGATATGTAAACTACAATTAAAATCAAGGCTAACACTTAACCTCTTACGTGGTTCAGAGATTGCTTGCTCCTACTCCACGGCGTGTCCTTGAGGTGGACGAACCCTTGATCCTTCGGTAGATCAATCCCCGTCTAGAGATTTCTCCTTCTCGGTGGAGAACAACCTCTCACAAAGTCTCTCTTCCCTTTACAAGAACGAAATTAGGGTTTGAGGAAGAGAGTAGGCTTGAGAGCTTGAGCACTTGACCAATAGGGTTTTACACACAACACAGCAAACCCTTCTCAAGTCTCAAGCTCCTCTTTAAATAGCAAAGAGAGCTATTAACAAAACAACTCAGCTCCGACACCAGTCGACTGCCCCTAGGGCCAGTCGACTGGTGTCCAGCCAATGGCTAGTATAACGCTTGGATTTCGAATAGACCAGTCGACTAGTTCCCAGGCTAGTCGACCTTACAGAAAGATCGATCAACTAATTTCCTTACCAGTCGACTGCTTCAGTTCACTATCAGCAGTGTCAATCGACTGCTTCCCTTGCCAGTCGAATGCCCATCTTACAAGCTCACTTTTAACCTCTCTGGAGTCCATTCTTGAAGTGCCCCTGGTTGGTTTTGATGTGATCAGCCGATTTAAGTTAGGTCCTGGTGTGTTTAATGTTGGGGCAATCTACCCAAGAATGATAGGGGAGATCATGGTTTTGATGTGTGTGTCAATATGCTTAAGGTTAGGGTGTTATCTTGTTATTTGATATGTGTGATTGAGTTTGCAGGACTTGGAGAATCACACATGGAGGTTATATCCGAGGGACGAGAGCCGAGGGAAGAGGACTCCAAGGGCAAGCCGGGAAGTGGACTTCAAAGGGCACACGTAAAGGGTGGCATGGAGGTAAGCTGAGGGCTTGTGTGCGCATCTGAGGGACGATAGCCGGTGGATGAGAACTTCAAGGGGCAAGCCAAGGGAGTATACTTGAAGGCACACGTGAAAGAGGGTCATCGGAGTGAGGAGTGCTTTTGTAAGCTGGGCGGTCGACTATGAATGAATCAGTCGACTGCCAGCAAGAGACTCGAACTCACAATAACATCAGTCGACTGTTCCAGGAGCAGTCGACTGGTAACCCCGAAAACTAGCCGTTGGCTAGCAATTAAGGCTGGATTAGTCGACTAGTATCGGGCTGGACAGATTTTGGAGTTGTCCTTTACCCTATTTAAAGGGTGACTTTTTGGCACGTCAAAGGTGATGGATCGCTTCGGCGTGCTAGAGGGGGGGGGGGTGAATAGCACTTTTTCGTTTTGATCTCTACAATGTCGTTAGTGCAGCGGAATCAATAATATGTAAAAGAAAATGAGTACAATGCTAACAACAAGAGTAACTTGGTATCCACCCTGATGGGTGACTAATCCAAGGATCCACGCCGCACACCACTTTCACTATGAAATATCTTCTTCTGGTGGAGAAACCTTTACAGTGGTGATCTTCCTCTTTACAGAATGTAGTAGTATGAGAGAGGAAGTAGAAGACACTTTTCAGACGAGCAGCACTTTGTTGTCGTACGGAACCGTACCGCCCACATGCAAAAAGGTCCTCCTTTTATAGGAGAACAGGACAAACTCGCAGTCTGTCCAACCCCGCACCAGTCGACTGCCCCTGGGGCAGTCGACTGGCCTAGTCATTAATTGCTAGCCAACGGCTAGTTTTCGGGGTATAACAGTTGACTGCCTCTGGGCCAGTCGACTGATAGAAGGATGAAAACCTTCTGTGAGTTTTCGCAGTCGACTGCCCTCTGGCCAGTTAACTGCCCACTCACTCCCAGCCAGTTTTCACATAGTCCTTCACGTATGCCTTCAGGTTCACTCCTTGGCTCACCCCTTAAAGTCATCCTCCTCTGGCTCTCGTCCCTCGGATGCACACACAAGCCTCCCTTGGCTTGCCTCCATGCCACCCTTCACGTGTGCCCTTGAAGTCAACTTCCCAACTTGCCCTTGGAGTCCTCCCTCGGATATGTCCACCATGTGTGATTCTCCAAGTCCTGCAAACTCAATCACACACATCAAATACAACATAACACTCAAACCTTAAACATATCCACCCACACGCATCAAAACCATGATCTTCCAATCATTTAAGGGCCGATTGCGTCAACAAAAGGTATGGTCCTAGGGGTACCATTGTGCTGTTAGTGCAAAAAGTCTCTAGCTCTTCCTCTCATTCTCAATTCTATCTTGTAAGAGGAAGAGGACAACTTTGTGAAGGTTTTCTCCACCTTGAAGGAGGAGTTTTCATAGTGGAGATTGTGTGCTCGTGTGGATCCTTGGATTAGTCACCTCTCTGAGGTGGATACCAAGTAAACAAAGGTTTTAGCATTGATCTTATTATTTTCATTGTTTTTCTTGTGTTTTGCTAACCTTTCTTGTAGAGAAATTGAAAATTGCTATTCACCCCCCCTCTAGCAAGGTGTCACGATCTAACAAGTGGTATCAGAGCCGGTTCGTTTCGGGAGAACTCACCGTCAACCGGAGCATTCGAGAATGGCGTTTCAAGAGAGTTATAGCACCGCAAGGCCACCGTTCTTCGACGGCAATGACTTCGCCCATTGGAAAGGTAGGATGGAGTATTAGCTCATGAACGATATTGAAAATTGGTGTAGTATTGTAGATGGCTTCGATACACCCATCAATGAAAGAGGAGAGCCACTACCGATGAGAAATTGGACCAAGGAGATGATGAAGAAGGCGCAAGTCAATGCGAAGGCCACCACAATGCTTCAATGCGGATTATCAAAAAAATAACTAAACAAGGTGGTGCATTTCAAGAGCGCAAAAGAATTTTGGGAGAAGCTTGTCGAGCTCAACGAAGGATCCAATGAGTCAAGAAGGGTAAAGAAAGACCTCTTGGTCGCACAACTACAATCGCTCTCAATGAAGGCTAACAAAACGGTAAGCCAATTACATGGAAGAGTCAAAGAAATAATCAACGAACTCCATGTCATTGGTGAGAAGGTTGAGAACCGAGATATTGTGAGGTAAGTTCTACAATCATTCCCTAGGACTACCTTGTGGGCATCAATGGTTGATGCCTACAAAGTGTCTAGGGATCTCTCTACGGTAAAGTTAGATGATCTCTTTTGTGAATTTGAGTTACATGAGCAAGCTAACATTTCTACTAAAGAGAAAGGTGTAGCTTTTATTGTAGAAAAGGAAAGGAAAAAGAAGGTCATCTACTCATCATCATCCAAGTCGGAGGAGTCTAGTGCCTCCATGGTGGTAAGGAAAATGCGAAGAGTTTTTAAAAGTTTTTCTAACAAGTCTTATGGTAGGAAAGGTTCAAAGAGTAAGAGCAAGGGAAAGGAGGTCATTTGCTATAATTGCCATCAAGAGGGGCACATGAAGAATGGTGCCCACAATTAAAGAAAAGGGAAGAAAAGAAGGAGGAGAAAAAGAAAGGTGACAAGAAGAAATCCAAGAGAAAAAAAAGAGCGTCACAAGTCTCAAAGCTACTTGAGATGATCCATCTTCATCGGAGGAAGAAGGAGATCATGTGTCACACTTCGCACTAATGGGAGTGGACAACTTGGAGTCATTCGAAGATGAGAGGAGTTCAAGTAGTGAAGATGAAGGTGAAGGTTCATCATCCGACTCCGATGTATTGGTAAGTGAGGTATATAACTTACCCACCTCTACTCTTGTTAAGATAATTACTAGTACAAATGATGATTTGGCTAGAGCTAGGAAGAATGTTAAAGAATTGAAAAATGAAGTTTGCATGCTCAAATTAGAATCCATGAAACTTAAGGACAATGTGCATGTTTCCTCTACTATTTCAAATGATTCATGTTTAGAAAAGGAAAATAGGGAGCTAAGGGAAAAGGTAGAAGACCTCACCAAGGTACTTGGAAAATTTCAAATTGGCTCTAGAAATCTTGACATGATCATAAATAGCCAAAGAGTCATGTATAACAAGGTCGGGTTAGGTTATAGACCCAAAATCAAGGAGGTGACATTTGTCTCACTTATGGGTAGGAAGGGTGCTTCTAGGAGACAAGGTGTTAAGGGAAATGCAAAGAAGGCATGGGTACCAAAGAAATATTTAAATGATGTTTGTGGATCTAGCATTTGGGTACCAAAAGCTTGTGTTTTCCGTGTTGCTTAGGTAAATGTGAAGGAAGCCTGAAAAATATGGATAGTGGATAGCGGGTGTTCAAGGCACATGACCGGGGATGTAAGCAAATTCACCACCTTTAGCTATCTAAGAGAAGGAACCGTGTCATTCGGAAACAGTGGGAAACTCAAAATAATTGGTAGGGGCACTATTGAGGTATCTCCAACAATCACAATTCATAAAGTTCTTTTGATTAAGAATATGGAGTTTAATTTACTAAGTGTAAGTTAACTTTGTGATGCCGGGTATAGGATTGAGTTTCATGCTAGAAAGTGCTAAATTAGACAAAATGGCTCCGAAAATATTATGCTAGAAGGATATAGTGAAGTGAATCTTTATTATCTTAATCTTTCTTATACTTCTAACATCTCTCCTAAGTGTTTCGTATCCAAAGAAGAAGAAGGATGGTTGTGGCACCGGCGACTTGGACACATTAACATGAAGAATATTGCAAGAGTTGCAAAGATGGAGTTGGTGAAGGGGCTCCCCATGATCAAGTATGAAAAGAACAAGATGTGTGATGCATGCCAAGAGGGTAAGCAATCTAAATCATCACACAAAGGTAAAACCTTAACTAGCACTTCTTTACCTTTAGAGTTATTACACTTGGATTTATTTGATTGCCATAGTACCCCATCAATAATAGGAAGTAAATATTATTTGATAATTGTAGATGATTTTTCTAGATTTACTTGGGTATATTTCATGAAACATAAGGATGATACCTTAGAAATATTCATAGGTTTTAGCAAGAGGGTTGAAAATGAGAAACACCTCAAAATCAACCGAATAAGGAGTGACCATGGTGGAGAGTTTGAAAATTCAAACTTCTCACAATTTTGTTTAGAAAATGGGTACAAACATGAATTTTCATGTCCAAGAACCCCTCAACAAAATGGTGTGGTAGAAAGGAGGAATAGAGCCTTACAAGAAGCCGCTAGGGTCATGCTTAATGCATACTCTCTACCTAGCTACTTTTGGGTCGAAGCTGTAAATACCGCTTGTTACATCCAAAATCGGGTCTTAATTCATAGGTTTTTAGGAAAAACTCCATTTGAGTTGTGGAATGGGAGAATTCCACAAATTCACTATTTTAGGGTTTTTGGGTGTAAGGTCTACATTTTAAACACCAAGGATGATTTGAGGAAGTTTGAATCTAAAGCGGATGAGGGGATCTTAGTTGGATATTCATCCACTAGTAGGGGGTATAGAGTGTATAACAAAAGGACTAAGGTAATTGAGGAGTCATCCAATGTGAATTTTGATGAGTCTATAAGCACTTACCCTAGGAAATCTTCTATTGATAAGGACATAGAAGAAAGTCAACCCCTTACCCAAGAAATTCAAGACCTACATTTGGGGGGCATTGATCAAGGGGGAGAGAAAAGTGCACTAGAGGATGAACATCATGTAGTCAATGAGCTCATAACCTCTAGACACCTAAGGCATCACCAAGATCATCCCATTGATCAAATAGTTGGAGATGTGACTCAAGGAGTAAGGACTAGGTCTTACTTTAGGGAACATAGTAGTCAAATTTCCTTGATTTCCCAACTTGAACTGAAATCTATTGATAAGGCATTAGGTGATGTGGATTGGGTCCTAGCTATGCAAGAAGAGTTGAATCAATTTGAAAGAAGTGAGGTATGGGAGTTAGTTCCTAGACCAAATGATTGCACAATTGTCACCACTAGATGGGTCTTTAGGAATAAGCTAGATCACTACAACAAATTTGACTTTTCGCAGCGCATATTTATGCTATCCGCAGCGCGCATTGTATGCTGCAAAGTTCAAAGCTGTTGAAAGTCATAAGTTATCCGCAGCGTACATTCGCGCGCTGCGAAAGGCCTTTTCCACAGCGCGCGGTTACGCGCTGCGGAAGGCCTTTTCCGCAGCGCACGAATGAGCGCTGCGGAAGAGGTTTCCTGCAGCGCGCGGATGCGCGCTGCGGATAGTTACCATAGAAAATAAAAAAAAATCACATGCTCAGTTATATCGAACATATTGTATAATAAAGCAAAGAAAGACAATTCCTAATGTTTAATTTGCATACACAAATTCTCACATGTACAGAGCAAGTTTTGATACATCATGTAGCACATGCTCAGTTAGTATCGAATTCTGTTTTACAATGATAATCAGATTTTTCTCGGTTTGGTGATAACTTAATTAAACATAATACCCTACAATACCGAAAGATTAATTAAACCTCTGAAGCTGCAATATAGCCTTCGCAGGACCCAAATGACTTGGTAAAAGTTTCCATCATGATATCAACATCAGCTGGATCTACCCCTAGCAGCTCACATACACCTCTGCCAGATTTTCCAACAGCGCCTATGTTGTGTGCCTCGTCCAAATATATGTATGCCTGACTCAGACAGACAATAGCTGTTACTGCACGAAGAGAAACTCCATACATGTAGGAAAAACATCAAATTTATTTGCTAAATAAATGTGGTTAAGGGGATAGAAAATGGTGAATATGTACTAGAGTAGAATCTCAACATGGGACGGACCTGTCCATCCAAAATAAACCAATCTTTCAACTAAATAATTCTAAAAAAACCAAAAATACTAAGAAGTTATGTATTTGTTCACTCTTATGTTATTCGTTATGGAAACTAAGCAAAATGAAATCCTGTTGACTTTAGAACAAGAAAGAAAATGGGAAACAAACCATTGTTTGAACATCATATGCTGAATATAAGCCATAAAACTGATCTTGCACAGAGATCTGAAAATTGGAAGATGTTTGTATTATGATTGTGACTATTCAAAACAACTATTTAATCACAAGGAATTATAGCATGACAAAACAAATTACCTACCATAGATAGACCAAGTCCCTCGTCGAATTGACTTAGATTTTCTGGTAATGATGACTGCAGAGGAAAAGGAACAAAGTATTGCTGAGTCTTCTGCTAAAGGAATACTCGACTCTTATACTGCATAGTAATCCGATCAAATCCTCTTCAACTATTCAACTTTAAATAAATAAAATGATCAAGTCAACTCAGCTCAGATTCATTGGTTACCTGCAAATCCTTATCCTTCATGATCAAAACACCTAGTCAACTCCTCTGACATAACAATAAATCACAATGTTAATACTTGGAAACGTGATCTCCATGTTCCCATCTTCCTGCATCATTTCTCAGAAACACTTTGAAAATGAAATGATTAAATGATGAGAAAAACAACATTACATTTTAAGATTTTTGGCCTCTGTAATCTTAGCTCTCATGGTGCTTCAGCCGTGCAATGCAGGTTTACCAGATATCCATTCCAGCAGTGTGCTCCCTGTCATGGCCATATGACAGACTCATAATCCAAGTCCTTGATGACTTGACGGACCTGACAATTAGGGTTAGTCGTAGCAAATCGAAAGAATCATGATGTGAACCTTTCAGTATATATATATATATATATATATATATATATATATATATATATATATATATAGGTATGCTTAGTTATCTGCTTGCAGGAACTGGTGCAAGAGGAATGCCAGAAATGGTGTAAGAGAGGAAGGAGGATACACTACATATCAAGGGATAACAGAAATGGCTACAAAGCTGGGGCTCTCAAGGAAGCCATGGAACTCGACTATGTGGAGAAATGCGATTATGTTGTGATCTTTGATGTTGATCATGAGCCCCCGTTTGATTTCTCCACAGAACCATCCCTTTCCTCATGCACAATCCCGGCATCGCTCTTGTTCAGGCGCGTTGGAAGTTCGGTAATCATTTAAGCTTCGAGAAGAGATTTTTTTTTATTCTTCTATTACAGCTGGAAGATGCATGAGTTGATGCCTGATTGCTGTTCAGTGAATGCTGATCAATGCTTGATGACAAGGATTCAAGATATGTCATTGAACTATCTTTTTAAAGTGGAGCAACAATCCGGCTCGACGACTATGGAGTTATTTGGATTTAATGGTGAGTTGAGAGTTCTTACCTTGCCCTGATGATACTCATTGATATCGAAAGTGAATTGTGTTGCACAAGGAACTGCTGGTGTTTGGAGAATCATAGCCATTAATGAAGCTGAAGGTTGGAAAGAAAGAACCACAGTGGAAGACATGGACTTGGCGGTCAGGGCAACCCTCCAAGGCTGGAAATTTGTTTATGTTGGAGATCTCAAGATTTCTCTTCACAAATATTTTCTTTCAGAAAAACTAGTTTTTACTCATCATAAATTTCATCAGGTTAAAAGTGAACTACCAAGCAATTACAAGGCATATCGATATCAGCAACATCGTTGGGCCTGTGGACCTGCAAATTTATTCAAGAAAATGGCATCAGATATAATAATGGCTAAGGTCGATAGTAGTTTCTGATCCAACCCCCAATTCACGACGAGATCACGACGAGATCATGCAGAATCAAGATCAACGAGATTACAAGAAGCAACAACAATCACCATAACGACTCACGGCCGTAACCCAAACACAACCAAAGACAAGGATCGAAAATGATCACAAGTTCCCAAAACCCAAACCGATTCAACCGCCAGAAACACGATCTATTAACAGATCAAACAGTATCAAGCACCGAATTTGGAACATCAAAATCACAACAGCACTCTTACCTGGCGATCGCTCAACCGAAGCAATCCGAGAGGACCAAACAGTGATAGCGCGAACCTTGATCCCTAATTTTGCCCTTCTACCGAGCAAGGCCAGATCGTCGCGTGGAGGGAGGCAAACCCTAGATCTGTGTTGATGCACCTACCACTCCAATCCAACGAAAACTCAAGGGAAAAAGGAAGATCGACGTCTCGCTCCCTTGCCTCCTTGACGAGCTGCTACCAGGAAAGCACCCAGCGGCCGTTTGAGAGGAGGAGACGAGAGGATGAAGAGGAAGAAGATGGTGAAGGCGAAAAGGAGAAGACGGGAAGAGGAGAAGGCGATTTCGGCGGCTTCGCTGTAATTAGGGCTCGAGCAGATAATGAAAAGGATTTAATAAAGGGAAATTTTGCGATTACCCGCCTGTTATTTGAGCCATTCACACCAAAGCCCCAGCGCTTGCGTTTATTGCCTTTTAGCCCCTTTAATTTTCCATATTCTAACCGATGACAAGCGGCGAGGAGGCGGCGGAAACTCGAGCAGGAGGGCGATCGAAGAGTTGAGGCGCGCGCGAGGGTTTTGGGAAGTAAGAAGGGAGTCGGTCGGATTTATTGGTAGGGCGAGGGCTTTGGAAAAAAAATAGTAATAATGAAAAAGAAAAAATAAGGAAAAAATAAAAGGAAAATAAAAGGAAAAAAAAAATAAAAAAACAATGATTATTTATAATTTCTTTGTAGTATATTGATAACCGTTTTTGTCGTGTTACGGTTTCAAATACAATTTAAGTACCGAATTCCTCTAAACTAATGTAGCATAGAGTAACTCGAGTTGTCTCCCAACGAATGTAGTTAATGCATGATAATTCTCATGGTTCGTATCTTATTGCTTTTGGGTTTTTGGATATGAAACTGGGTTTTGGATTTGAGAGCTATGACT
The DNA here is from genome assembly GCA_024364735.1 of Boesenbergia rotunda. Classification (NCBI taxonomy): domain Eukaryota; kingdom Viridiplantae; phylum Streptophyta; class Magnoliopsida; order Zingiberales; family Zingiberaceae; genus Boesenbergia; species Boesenbergia rotunda. The sequence goes on from JAGFNQ010004283.1 coordinate 127,850, forward strand.
ATGAAATGAATAGCAGAGCAAGTATGAAATCTAATCTAATTAAGGAAAGACATTGCAAGTAATAAAATCTAATTTAACCTAACTACAATTGCAGCGAAGAAAAGGATAACTAGAAATTAAACATTAACGAAACTAAACATAGAGCAGAACTACAGCATTGAAGAAATCTACCCTAACCTAGCTTAATTGCATGTAATTGAAGACGTAAAACCTAAAGTAATAGGAAGAGCAACACAAAACAAGAGTTTAACAACTAGGAAACATCACAATTGAAATTAACTGTCTAAGAGGCATTTGATCGAACACAAATTGAGCATGTTCTAAATGACTTCCAAAACGTGCAATTTGAATTAGAGAAGTTCTATCCAGTACAAACGTTCAACAAACAATCTATCTCAACCATTCAAACACAATTAAAATCAATCCACAAGCATCAATTAAAGGAAGAGCTTCTGGAAATTGGAACACAGAACTTGGAAATCGGATGGACTGCTGGAATTCGAATTGCTGTGAAAGAATTCTGCAAAATTTGAGGAAGAAGAAACTGCTGGAGCGAAGATGAAGGCTAGCTACTGAAAATGCTGTGAAGAAAACATCTGCTGGAAGGAATTGCTGAAGAAAATTTGATGTTTGAAGTAGAAGAACTGCCGGAATTGAAACCCGGAAATCTGTGAAGAACTGATGGCGATGAAGATGGAAGAGATGTCAGCTAGGGTTCGGAACCCCCAAAACCCTAGCTTGTGTTGGCGTGCGGTGGATGGCGTTCGGCTACGTTCGGCTAAAGCTCGGAACCCCGAAAGCCCTAGCCTCTGGTCGCCGGTGATGAAACGGAGGAAACTCTCTTCGAACCCCGACAGAGAATTCCTTTCTCTCTTCTCTTCGAACCCCGACAGAGAAAAGGTGGAGATGGAACTCAGTGAATAAGACGGCGATGATGGAACTCCGGCCGGCTAGGGTTCGGAACCCCCTTGCCCTAGATCGTGCATTGGCCGGAGGAGATGGAGAAGGTGAAGAGGAAGAGGAAGAAGTCGGGAACCCCCCGAGCCTCGTCTCTGTGTTGTCGCCTCCCGTCTCCCATCTGCCCTAGCTCGCAATGGCTGGCCCCCTTTTGTTTGTGGCTGCGCGTGGCTCGGTCCAGCTCTGGCTCGGCCAAGCAGCTTCAATGGATTCAACCCAGCAAATGAGTTCGGTCCAGCTCTGGTTAGCTCAGCCTCAGCCCAGCAGAGAATCAGTTCAGTCAGCCGCCCGGTTCAGTCAGGGATCCGGTTCAGTCTTGGTTCAGCCAAACAGCTTGAATTGATTCAATCAAACAGCTCAGCCAAACCATATAATGATGGAAGCAACGGACGGCTGAGATCAATTTGACTTCATCCAACGGTCGGATAACTTCTGATTTGGCTAAAATTTCCAGATATTGATCTATGGTCAGGATTGATTCTATCTTGAACTCGGATTGACCAGAAGATGACCGATGGCTCAGATCTAGCCGTTCTCTGAAATGGACGGCTCCTAATAATCCGATGCTTGATCCTTTCAATCTGGATCCAATGCTGACTCAAGTCTGACCCACTTTTGATCTAGGTCCATGATCAATTGAAGCCTACAAAATAATATCCAAATTTAGTGCCAAAAATATCCCAAATATACAAAGATTAGAATTAGAAGCCAAAATGAAGGGCATACATGAAACCTAATACAAATGCAAACTTAAGCATATAAAATGTGGATCAAACATAGATTTTAGAGCCTAAAATAATCAGCATAAATGGTGGTTATCAACTCCCCCACACTTATTCTTGGGCGTCTCGCACAAGTAAATAAAACTAAAAGAAAATAGCATATCTCCCAAACATTACATCCCCTATCAATACCTTAAGAAATAATAAAAGAAAGTTACTTGGGATCATCAAGTCTCAAGCATCCATGTAGTTATGGTTCCAAATCTCACATAAGCCAAAAGCATGGTAATTTCATCAACTTGAATAAACTAAGCATGACAAAAACCTCACAAAATGGATATATGCACTGATGCTCACAAAAAATAACATATATGAAAGTGGAGTTCTCTCAAAGCATTCATGACATTGCACTACCATATGCTTGCTTATCTTCTACTTCTCCACTACTATAATATAAGTACACAAATCAAGAGGGCTTTTCAATGAATGATAATGAACCCAAGTGTTACAAGAAAACAAGAATGATAGATAACAAAAAAAGATCATAGAGAGCATGAAAGAATATCAAAGAGAATATGAGAGCATTGGGTTAATTAACATGATGTATACACTCAAACAATAGGCCAAAATAAACAACTCAATCAAGCCTCCAACACTCAAAATTATCCTTTCACATTCTCAATGCACTACACATCAACAATTTATAACATCTCTCAAAATGCATGTAGAGATTACAACATAACTCTTGAGATTCTCTAATAAAGATATCAAATGAGTATACATCAAGAAAATATTCCTTTTTGTTTATCACTAACAAAATCTCGAATGCTTGAGGAATTTTTTTTTTCACATAGAGAGATTTTTTTTTTCATTCTTTTCTCTCTTTTTCTTTCACTTTTTGCATCTTTACTTTCTTTTTCTATCTCTCTTTTTTTTCACATAGAGAGATTTTCTTTTTCTTTTTTTTTTTCAAAGAGAGATTTTTTTTTCTTTCACACAAGCATTCGTCCATATACACTTGTCTCCCCCCCCCCCCCCCCCCACACTTAAAATTTGACCGTCTCGGGCAAGATAGTAAAGCATGATAACATCTAAAACTCACAATAATAGAGGCTGATAATAGAGAAATAAAAATGTAACTCATCATGCAATCACCTTATGCTCTCATCGCATGCTCCAAGGAAGAATAAAATAATAAAGATATGGCAGTGAAAATGTAATGACAATGAAAAGATCTGATAAAGTAGAGACAATGAAATATGAAAGCAATAGGTGAAATGCCCAGTAGTGACAATAACAAAGGAGAGGAAAACTAAAAGTTCAACAAGAAAGATTGCCTCTATCATATTTGTGTAAGCTTATGATAATGTAATTTCAAAAAGAATCAAAGCAAGTTCTAGAGTGTCAAGTATCACAAATGCTATCACACATAAGAGGATTAAGGATAGGCATGGCAATATCCTCACTAGGTGATCAATAAAATGTCATGCTTAATCCAACAAGATAGAGTCTATCACCACAACAAATGACTAAATGCAATTAATATCCCCAAGCATACTAAGGAAACCAAAACTCGATAATCAGACTTAACTATCTTTTATGATTCTCAAAGCATAATAAAGGAACATGTAAGGAGATACAACTCGAAATCAAACAAGATTTATTCAAAGCCAAACAAAATACAAAATGAGGAAACAAAGTATAAATGCAAAGTATAAAAGTAAACAAACATGCGAGTATAACATAAAGAAAAACAAGAAAAGTAAAGTAAAGGAACAAACTCCCCTTTATTCTGGTGGACGGAGCCTATCAAGTAGTAGCCTCCATCTTGGTAGTGGAGGAACATGGGTAGCTGGGAGAATTAGGACTCCCCCACACTTGAACTTTTCAGAAAAATACTCCGGTGGCCGAAGGCGATTTAGGTTCAAGATCCATGGAAGGAATGGAGTTCTTTGAATTAGAGTAAAATCATCTCCTCCTTCTTTCTGCCTTTTAGAAGTCCTTCCAGGAGGCTGAAGTCTGTTCAGTTGGAGCACCCACTCCTGGAGTCTTCTGGACCCTGCAAAATAATGTAATACCTCTCTCAAGCGTTCAGGGTCAGAAAGAAATGATATAATATCAGTTTCTGCATAAAATGAATCCAAAACTGCATCATGTCCAATTAAATCAAATTCTGGTGCCTCAATGAAATTGTCAAAATTATTTCCTACCAAATTTGCATTCAAAGACTCATCACAAATAAAGAAATCAAGTTCTGGCATATCAATAGAAATTCCACAATTATTTTCAATCAAGAGTGTATCATGTAATGTATCACAGCCAATCAAATCAATCTCAGATATCTCTATGAGTTTTTCACATTCATTTTCAGCATAAGACATAACAAGAGATTCATCAAAATAAATAACATCCATTTCAGGCACTTCTAAAAAATTTTCACTATCCATATCCATAAAAGATGTATCAAGATATTCATCATAACAAACAACATCCATTATGGGTGCCTCTAAAATTATTTCACAATCCATATTTACAAGAGATGTATCAAGTAATGCAGTACGATCAATGAAATCAATATTTGGTACCTCTATTGGATTTTCACAAACAATTTCTACACAAGGTATATCAATAAACTCATCAGAATCAATAAAATCAGCACTAGGTACCTCACTGCATTTTTCTGAAGAAAGGGGAGAAATACTTACCTGAGCGTGCTGGAGAATACCTGGAGGTTCTACAAGGGTAGATGTATCCATGGCCTCCTCCTGGTCAAGTACATGCTCCTCTTCATCCTCAGACTCTGGTGGACAATCAACTGGTGATCCTTGGGTGCTTGCTTCCACCATGCAAGTCCCTACACTTTCTGGTTCATTCTCTAAATCTTGTGGTGGTCCCTGGGGCTTAGTGCAATCCCCTACACCTATGGAATCATCTCCTCTGCATGCTTCTCCTGTAATATCTGCAACAATAGTATCAGAAAAATTAGGACCATCAATAATACTATCATCAGAAAATAAAAGTCTAGAATGGTCCTGTGGAGCTTCAATTTCTTCTTCTGGGGCTGAAAAATTTGGAATTGGATTTTGAATAGGAGTCTCCGGAGGGATGCATGCTGTAGGTGCCCAGACTTTGATGAGTACGTCATCTTCTTCTTCTATCAAATTTGCAAGATTACTTGAAGAAGGACTTGGCCATGCGCTAGGGTCACCTTGAACTGATATAAATCCAACTCCGGGAGATTGTTCTGATTCTTGGGCTTGCCTTTGTTTCTCTTGTTGATGATATAGTAAAACTTGTTGAACTATCTCCTCCAACCTTTGTTGTTGCATATTTCCTGCACTAGAATCCCCATAACCTCCTTGATTAGCAAAGCTCCATGATTGATTTTGAAAGGATGAAGTAGGGTGAAATGGTTGAGCTTGCTGAGATCCTTGAAAACATGACTGTTGGGGCTGATTAAAGAACTGATTAGCGGGCTGATATGCTGAAAAATTTTGCTGGGAAATGCAGCCTTGAAAGTTCTGATTTTGAGCTGAAAAATTAGGTGGTGAGGGCTGAAAATTCTGCCCTTGAAATTGGAAATCTTGCTGACATTGTTGGAATTGTGGCTGAAAAAACTGATTTGTTTGCTGAAAATTCGAATAAGGCTGTTGAAAATTTGAATTGAACCCTTGCTGAAAATTCTGAAATTGTGGTTGAAACTGCTGTGGTGGCTGCTGAAATTGTTGTGGTTGCTGGAATTGTTGTAATGGTGGCTGGTAAGTAGATGAAGGCCTGTTGGTTATTTGTTGATTCAAATGATTCAACCAAAATTTTAACTCTGACAGTGCACTTGTGATCTGTTTACAGTCCTCTGGTGAAAACATTTTGATCTTGCAGCCCTGTCACAAATCAAACAAGAAAAATAGCAGCAGCCGTATACAAAAGATAAAGCAATCAAAAATAGAATCAAAAGATATAATTATCAAGCACCACTACATTCCCCGGCAACAGCGCCAAATTTGATAACCGTTTTTGTCGTGTTACGGTTTCAAATACAATTTAAGTACCGAATTCCTCTAAACTAATGTAGCATAGAGTAACTCGAGTTGTCTCCCAACGAATGTAGTTAATGCATGATAATTCTCATGGTTCGTATCTTATTGCTTTTGGGTTTTTGGATATGAAACTGGGTTTTGGATTTGAGAGCTATGACTATGAAATGAATAGCAGAGCAAGTATGAAATCTAATCTAATTAAGGAAAGACATTGCAAGTAATAAAATTTAATTTAACCTAACTACAATTGCAGCGAAGAAAAGGATAACTAGAAATTAAACATTAACGAAACTAAACATAGAGCAGAACTACAGCATTGAAGAAATCTACCCTAACATAGCTTAATTGCATGTAATTGAAGATGTAAAACCTAAAGTAATAGGAAGAGCAACACAAAACAAGAGTTTAACAACTAGGAAACATCACAATTGAAATTAACTATCTAAGAGGCATTTGATCGAACACAAATTAAGCATGTTCTAAATGACTTCCAAATCGTGCAATTTGAATTAGAGAAGTTCTATCCAGTACAAACGTTCAACAAACAATCTATCTCAACCATTCAAACACAATTAAAATCAATCCACAAGCATCAATTAAAGGAAGAGCTTCTGGAAATTGGAACACAGAACTTGGAAATCGGATGGACTGCTGGAATTTGAATTGCTGTGAAAGAATTCTGCAAAATTTGAGGAAGAAGAAACTGCTGGAGCGAAGATGAAGGCTAGCTACTGAAAATGCTGTGAAGAAAACATCTGCTGGAAGGAATTGCTGAAGAAAATTTGATGCTGGAAGTAGAAGAACTGCCGGAATTGAAACCCGGAAATCTGTGAAGAACTGATGGCGATGAAGATGGAAGAGATGTCAGCTAGGGTTCGGAACCCCCAAAACCCTAGCTTGTGTTGGCGTGCGGTGGATGGCGTTCGGCTACGTTCGGCTAAAGCTCGGAACCCCCAAAGCCCTAGCCTCTGGTCGCCGGTGATGAAACGGAGGAAACTCTCTTCGAACCCCGACAGAGAATTCCTTTCTCTCTTCTCTTCGAACCCCGACAGAGAAAAGGTGGAGATGGAACTCAGTGAAGAAGACGGCGATGATGGAACTCCGGCCGGCTAGGGTTCGGAACCCCCTTGCCCTAGATCGTGCAATGGCCGGAGGAGATGGAGAAGGTGAAGAGGAAGAGGAAGAAGTCGGGAACCCCCCGAGCCTCGTCTCTGTGTTGTCGCCTCCCGTCTCCCGTCTGCCCTAGCTCGCAATGGCTGGCCCCCTTTTGTTTGTGGCTGCGCGTGGCTCGGTCCAGCTCTGGCTCGGCCAAGCAGCTTCAATGGATTCAACCCAGCAAATGAGTTCGGTCCAGCTCTGGTTAGCTCAGCCTCAGCCCAGCAGAGAATCAGTTCAGTCAGCCGCCCGGTTCAGTCAGGGATCCAGTTCAGTCTTGGTTCAGCCAAACAGCTTGAATTGATTCAATCAAACAGCTCAGCCAAACCATATAATGATGGAAGCAACAGACGGCTGAGATCAATTTGACTTCATCCAACGGTCGGATAACTTCTGATTTGGCTAAAATTTCCAGATATTGATCTATGGTCAGGATTGATTCTATCTTGAACTCGGATTGACCAGAAGATGACCGATGGCTCAGATCTAGCCGTTCTCTGAAATGGACGGCTCCTAATAATCCGATGCTTGATCCTTTCAATCTGGATCCAATGCTGACTCAAGTCTGACCCACTTTTGATCTAGGTCCATGATCAATTGAAGCCTACAAAATAATATCCAAATTTAGTGCCAAAAATATCCCAAATATACAAAGATTAGAATTAGAAGCCAAAATGAAGGGAATACATGAAACCTAATACAAATGCAAAATTAAGCATATAAAATGTGGATCAAACATAGATTTTAGAGCCTAAAATAATCAGCAAAAATGGTGGTTATCATATATCACATATAATAAATAGATGCATTAACAGCATATCAAATTTTGCATGCTGTCATTGTTATTATTTATTCACAGCGTACGTTAATATGCTGTTAATAATAGCATTAACAGCTTGCTCTTAATGTATGTCGTTGATGTTTCTTTTTTTAAAAAAAAATTATGATATTGACAGCGCACATCAATATGCATGCTGTTAATAATACTATTAACAGCATGCTTTCAATGTGCGCTATTAATAACGCGCTGCGGAAAAGTAATTTTCTTGTAGTGGATGATCAAGGAAAGATAAATAGAAACAAGGCTAGGTTGGTTGCAAGGGGGTTTAATCAAGTTGAGGGTCTTGACTATGATGAGATATATGCCCTTGTAGATAGATTAGAGCCCATTAGAATTTTATTAGCATATGTCGCTCACATGGGTTTCACACTTCATCAAATGGATGTGAAGTCGGCATTCCTTAATGGGGTCATTAAGGAAGAAGTATATGTAGACAACCACCCGGTTTTGAAAACCCAAACTACCCTAGCCATGTCTTCAAACTAAGGAAAGCCTTGTATGGATTGAAACAAGCTCCCCGGACTTGGTATGAATGACTTTCATCATTCTTAGTATCCAAGGGTTTTAGGAGAGGTACAATTGATCCAACTTTATTCCTAAAATCTAAGGATAAGGACATCTTTGTGGCTCAAGTTTATGTGAATGATATTATTTTTGGGTCAACTAATAGTGAATTTCTCCATGAGTTTATTAAATGTATAGAAAATGAGTTTGAGATGAGTCTTGTGGGAGAATTGACTTTCTTTTTAGGTTTACAAGTCAAACAAACAAATGAAGGGACTCATGTGTATTAAACCAAATATGCTAGGGAAATCATAAAGAAATTTGGATTAGAAAATGCTAAGGTAGCATCTACCCCTATATGAACAAATGTCAAAATGGATAGTGATCTTGAAGGAAAAATAGAAGACTCAAAGCAATATAGAAGCATGATTGGTAGTTTGTTGTACCTAACAGCTAGTAGACTGGATATATTATTTGCGGTAGGTATGTGTGCAATGTATCAATCATGTGCCAAGGAGTCTCACCTAGTGGTAGTAAAGAGGATCTTAAGGTATATTAAGGGTACTCTTTGTTAGTGCCGGAAGCACCATATCGAACCTTGTTTTGATATTGATAAAGGATTCAAAGTTAAGTACTATTTGTGATATAATAAAGTTACTCAAGTGTGTAGGAAAGTCCTAGTTAATCTAGACAAGAAGTCCTGGTAAAGGGCTGGGCAAGAAGTCCTGGTCGAGGACTAGGCAAGAAATCCTGGCAAAGGGCTGGGCAAGAAGTTTTGGTCGAGGACTGGGCAAGAAGTCCTGGAAAAGGGCTGGGCACGAAGACCTGACCGGATGTTGGACAAGAAGTCCTGGCAAAGGGTTGGGCACCGAAGACCTGACCGGAAGTTGGGCAAGAAGTCTTGGTCGCGGACTGGGCACCAAAGACCTGACCGGAAGTTGGGCAAGAAGACCTGACCGAAAGTTGGGCACGAAGGCCTGGTCAGGTGGATTGGGCAAAAGCCCAACCGGAGGAACCGTTGGCAAAAGGTAAACTCTCCTGAGAGGAGAAGGTGAGGACGCGTTCCTCGTCAAGGGAATAGTAAGCATCGGTTCGACCTAGGGTTCCATTTGGGAGACCCAAAGTCAGAACCAAGACAGCTAAGGTTATAAATAATAGATAACATATTTACGTGTTGTGTTTTGGAACTAACCTTGGTTGCAGGGAACGAAGGAATGTTGCTTCTGCAGCTCAGGCACCCAATGGAGTGGGGTGCCTCACTGGGGCTAGGCGCCTGTATGAATACGGGTGCCCTAGTGTAAAGGCAAAAACCAAACCACTGCCGTGAAGCCTCTGGACCAAGGCAGCTCAGGCGCCCGTGAGGTCACGGGCGCCCACATAAGCTCAGGCACGCCAGTGAAGATGGATAAGCACTGACTGAGCCTACGGATAAGAAATCGCGCAGGGAAGGCCACCTGTAGGCGCCCCCATCGACACAGGTGCCCCCATGGGTGCTATAAAAGGGGGTGGGTTCACCCCCAAAGCTTCAATACACATCGCTCTCAACGCTCCAAGACTTTTTGTTCAAGCATTATGCTCCGACCAGCTTCGACTTCGAGATTCTAGCGCCAACGACGACCCTCTACTCCGAAATTCGATCCACCTCGGGCGGCGATAACGAAAAGTGTTGTAAAGTTCAATTTCAGTTCTATTTTCTGTACTCAATTTGTAAAACCTTTTTACGACTATAGAATTGCCCAAAGTAAATGGTCAAGGACTGTGGGCCTTGGAGTAGGAGCCGACCGTGACTCTGAACCAAGTAAAACCGACTTGTATTCGCGTGTGTTCTGTTATTTTCCGCTACGTAACTACGATGTTTTTATCCAAAAAAATTATTATCGATATTCACCCCCCTCTATCGATTTCTCCGATCCAACACTTTTAATGTCGGGCTTTGGTATCCTAGAACTCCGAATGTTGAACTTTTTGGATACACCGATTCGGATTATGCGGGTTGTAAACTAGATAGGAAGAGTACTAGTGGAGGATGTCAATTTATTGGGTCATCTTTAGTTAGTTGGAGTAGTTGGAAGCAACCATGTGTTGCCTTATCAACAACGGAGGTCGAATATGTAGCAATGGATGGTTGTGTGTCTCAACTACTTTGGATCATGCATACCTTAGAGGATTATGAGCTACATTACTCCAAGGTCAAGATTTTGTGTGATAATATAAGTACTATTAACTTGACTACAAATCCGGTTCATGATTCTAGGACAAAACACATTGAAGTGAAGCATCACTTCATTAGGGATCATGTGGCAAGAGATGACATAGAATTACATTATGTTGAGTCAAAGTCAAACCTTGTCGACATATTTATCAAGCCTCTTCCCGAAGCGGAGTTCACATCCTTAAGAAGGGGACTTGGTATGTGTTTTGTAGAAGTGTAGGATGGACCTTGGAGTAATACAATAGGAAGGTGGTGCATGATTCATTAGGATGATACAAATGATTCACTTATGCTTATGGCATATTGTTGGGTTATTAGATGTATCAAATTATTGAAAATATATCAACTATGGGGAAAGCAAATGTTTAATTAATGGGCATCTTGCCCAAAGATCATAGTTGGACATTTTAAACAATTTAAAAATATTTCTATGATATATGTGTATGCCATAAGTTTGAACAATGTATGATTTCAAAATTAGATTGAAACCTTGATACAAAGTTAGTGTTTTTTAAGAAATTTAAACTTTTGTCAAAAAGTCAAACATGTTTGAATTTTTCATGAAGTTGTATTTTTCCCTATTAGAGTATATCATATGAAACATGTTTGCAAATTTTCATAATTTTTGGAATTTTTTGGAATTTTTGGAGAGTTTCTGAAATTCGGCCAAGAAGCTGAAAATTCTGACTGACAGAGTATCAGTCGACTACCCTCTGTCGCAGTCGATTGATACACCTATTTTTATAATTCAGGGAGTTTTCAGAAATGAGAAGTTGTCTCATTTGATGCCATGGGCTAATATTACTTCGGGCAATCATTTTGATGGTGTCAAAGGGGAAGAATTGGGAGGTTTAAGTTAGGTTTGTAACTTAACCGTTGGTTTAACTTTGGTTTGTGAGAATTGAAAATGGAAGAAGGCATAGGTTAAGGGGGAGGTTACCTCTTTGGGTTTTTACTATGTCTTGTATTTTCAATTGCTGTTATTTGTTGTAATTTCTCCCTGACTTAAATATATTGTCACACATCAAAAAGGGGGAGATTGTTGGGGCAATCGACCCAAGAATGATCGGGGAGATCATGGTTTTGATGTGTGTGTCAATATGCTTAAGGTTAGGGTGTTATCTTGTTATTTGATATGTGTGATTGAGTTTGCAGGACTTGGAGAATCACACATGGAGGACATATCTGAGGGACGAGAGCCAAGGGAAGAGGACTCCAAGGGTAAGCCGGGAAGTGGACTTCAAAGGGCACACGTGAAGGGTGGCATGGAGGCAAGCCGAGGGCTTGCGTGCGCATCTGAGGGACGATAGCCGGTGGAAGAAGACTTCAAGGGGCAAGCCAATGGAGTATACTTGAAGGCACACGTGAAGGAGGGTCTTCGGAGTGAGGAGGAGTGCTTTTGTAAGCTGGGCAGTCGACTGGGAATAAATCAGTTGACTGCCAGCAAGAGACTCGAACTCACAGTAACATCAGTCGACTGCTCCAGGAGCAGTCCACTAGTAACCTCGAAAACTTGCCATTGGCTAGCAATAAGTCTAGATCAGTCGACTGCCCCAGGGGCAGTCGACTGGTATCGGGCTGGACAGCTTTTGGAGTTGCCCTTTACCCTATTTAAAGGGTGACTTTTGTTGAAACGGTTTTATGATATTCACCACCCCTCTATCGTATTCTCTCAATCCAACAAGTGATATCAGAGCGGGGAAACTCAAATTTGGTGCAACCACCAATTTGAGAGTATTTCGGATTTTTATGAAATAATTTTTTATTTTTTTTCGATCAAATTTTTATCGTTAATCGAGTTTGGTGCAACATCACTCGATAACTTTTTTTTCTACCCCCACTGCTAATCCAAGACCAAGTCTTGGGACGTGTTTTTTTTTCTCTCTCTTTTCAGTAAAATTCTAAATGGTCATGCAAGAGGGCTTCAGTACCTCCACACCACCACTCTTCAGTGGGGAGGATTTCTCCTACTGGAAGAGTCGGATGGAAGTCCACCTGAAAACTCAGGTGGACATGTGGATAATAATCCAGTTTGGTTTGGAAATCCCTAAAAATGCTGACGGAGTGCCACAATCCTACACCGAATGGGATACCGCCCTAAAAAGAAGAATTGAAGCTGATGCTAAAGCAACCCAAACACTCCAATGCGGCCTAACCAAAGAAGAGCTGAACCGGGTGGGTCCATTCAACAGTGCAAAGGAACTCTGGGGTAAGCTAATTGAGTTGCACGAAGGAACCTCCGACACCCGAATCAGCAAGAGGGACCTACTACTGAACAAGTTGTATACAATCAAGATGAACGACAGCGAATCTGCAACTCAGCTTCATGCCAGAATTCAGGAGCTAATGAACGGTCTACACACAATCGGTCACAAGGTAGAAAACCGTGACCTGATCAGGTATGCTCTTAACGCTTTCCCAAGAAACACTTTGTGGGCATCTATGGTAGATGCGTACAAAGTTTCAAGGGATTTATCTAAAATTAAATTAGATGAGTTGTTTTCTGAATTAGAATTACATGAGTAGACTAATTGCACCCTGGCCGAGAAAGGCATCGCTTTTGTTGCAGGTAAAGCTGGAAAGACAACCAAGAAGAAGCCTCAACCTGCACCCGAGTCTGATTCAGACTCTGACTCAGAAGACAGCGAAGGAGATAGACTTAAGCTGGTCCGGCTTGCCCGAAACTACTACAAGGAATTGAAGAATCAGTTCAACAGAAGAAAAGCCAGCCGAAAGAAGGAAGAACCAGCTAATCCTTCAAATGAAAAGACCAAACCAAATGTGACCTGCTACGAGTGCAAAAAGAAGGGTCACTACAAGACGGAATGCCCCAATCTGAAGGAAGCCAAGAAAACAAGAAGGAAGAAGGTCCTTCAAGCAACGTGGGACGAGTCCTCCTCTGAAGAAGAAGAAGAGGCCCCACAGTCGAACCTGCTCGCTCTGACTGCATCGGAAGAAATCGAGACCGAGTCAGAATCGAAACCGGACGACGGCTAACTCACATTTTCAGAGGACAGTGAAATCACTGTAAGTGAGTTTTCTAAAAGTCAATTATCCGAATTAATTGCGTATCTATCTCGAGACTTTGTAAAAGTCAAAATCCGAGTCGAGTCCCTCCGACAGGAAGTAAAATTCCTGAAAGAGGGAACTGACTCTAGATCCTCAACTGAGAAGGTTCAAGAAAGAACCTCTACTCAAGTTGAAAAACTTGAGAAAGAGAACTCCTTGAAAACTCAAGTCAAGGACCTTAGAGCAGCCTTAGAACGGTTCACTTCTGGTTCCAAGGTCTTGATATGATCCTTGAAAAATAGAAGTCGGTTCTAAACCGATCCGGGTTAGGCTATCGAATCAAAGCGAGACAAAGATCTTACTATGCTGTACTGAATCAGTCTAGACCTAAAGTTCAGGCATGGGTACCCAAACTATACCTGAACAACCAAACTGGGTCAAATCAATATTGGATCCCCAAGGACAAGATTCACATCTTGCTGAACCATTATCGTGGCTTTAGTCCAGGGGGAGCCAATTTAAAAACAATTTTTATAGATAAATAAATTCTTTTTCTTATTGTAAAATTGCATGATTGCTTGTTTATTTATTTTCTGTAATTTATCATGCTTAGACTTAGGACTGATTAGACTAAGGACTGAACCAATTAAATGAAATTTGAACAACCTAGTATTAGGTGGCGGTGAGATGATAGTACGTTAGGGAAACCTCTTCTAATAAGGTCAAGTATACACTACTTGGTCTCTTTAAACTGGTGAAACTAGCTGAAGCTACCGATCCAAGACCCAAACTAGTTAGACCAGAATTTTTCAAAAAGTAATTTTGAAAATGAAATTTCATTAAAAGGCTTTGTCAAGGAATGGGTTGATGATCCAATAAGGCTATGGCCAAAGAAGGCCTAGTGCCTCACCAAGACCTGGAAGCAAATTTTTGAAATTCAAATTCAAATTATTCTTTGTCAAATTCGAATCTAACATAAATTTTCAGTTAATTGTAGATTCAAACACTCCTTTTCAAAATAAATTCAAATCAAATTGCTTTCAAAATTAATTCAACTTTTTTTAAATAAATCATGATTTTTCAAATAATTCTGTCTACTAAAACCTGTCTCATAAAAACCCTTAAGGCTAACGTGATTGATAACTCTAGACTGGGTGAGACAGACTAGGCTGTGAAAATCAATTTAGGCTATCCTTAATTCTAATTGGATCCAAATCAACAAAACTCTTTATGTGTAGGAACATAAAGATTTGGACCAATGGATGTTGGATAGCGGGTGCTCCAGACACATGACTGGGGATAAATTGAAATTCATCAAACTCAAGTTCAAGAACCTAGGCTCAGTAGCATTTGGCAACAATGCTATACTCAAGGTGATTGGGTCAGGTAACATTGAACTTAAATCTGACTTTGTTATTAAAAAGGTTCTTTTGGTTGAAAATTTTAAATTTAACTTGCTTAGCATAAGTCAATTGTGTGATACTGGTTATGTAGTTACCTTTACCAACTCTAACTGTCTGATTAGAAACTTGCAAGACTCAGAAATCATGCTTAAGGGCTCTAGGAAAAATAATGTTTACACTATAAACCTACCCCTAGTACCTAAATGCATGTTAACTCTGTTAGAAGAATCAAACCTCTGGCATAGGAGATTAGGTCACATTAATCTGAAATTAATTTTAAAAATCACCCAACTTGGCCTAATTAAAGGCATACCTAAAATTAAAAATCATGAAAACTTAATATGTGAATCATGCAATCAAGGTAAACAAACCAGGTCTAATCACAAACCAATTCAATCAGATCTAACTCAAACCACACTTGAGCTCCTGTACCTTGATCTATTTGATTCACATGGAGCCAAGTCACTAAGCGGAAACCAGTACTGCTTAGTAATTGTAGATGATTACTCTAGGTTTACCTGGGTTAGGTTTCTAAAGACCAAAGATGAAACCCTAAACCTATTTAGTGATTTTTGTAAGTTAATTGAAAATCAAAATGATACCAAAATCAGAAGACTTAGGAGTGACCACGGGGGAGAGTTTGAAAATCAACGATTCGAGGAGTTTTGTAAGGTAAACGGGTGCATACACGAATTTTCGTGTCCAAGAACCCCCCAGCAAAATGGGATAGTTGAAAGGAAAAATAGAACCTTACAGGAAGCCACTAGGACTATGCTCAATGAATTCAACCTAGCTAACCAATATTGGGTAGAAGCAATTAGTACGGCTTGCTACATCCAAAATAGGGTCCTAATTAACAAATGACACAATAAAACACCCTATGAATTATACTACCATAGACTCCCAAACTTACAATACCTAAGATTCTTTGGGTGCAAAGTCCATATCCTAAACACCAAGGACTATCTAGGTAAATTTCAGTCTAAGTCAACCCTAGGCATCTTCTTAGGATATTCAACATCAAGTAGAGCCTATAGGGTTTACAATAAACAAACTAGGAAAATTGAAGAAACAACAAATCTGATATTTAATGAAGAAATTAACTTAAAATCTAATAATCCAGATCTAAATTTATCAAATACTAATCAAGAAGATAATGAACAAACTGTTGAACCCTTAATTGAATCCCTAAATAAACTAACTATTGAACCAACCATTGAAACAATTAAACCAGCAATTGAACCAACCCAAGTAATTGAACCAATCACTGAACCAAACTGACCAGCCGGACCTGAGGCTGAACCAAGTTCTAGAAAAACTAAGAAACCCAGACTCAGTCACCCAACTGATCAAATTGTGGGTGATCCAGCCTTAGGAGTCAGAACTAGGTCCGCCTATAGGAACCTTAGTCAAATTGCAATGATTTCAAAAATTGAACCTAAGACTATAGAGGAAGCCTTACCTGATCCTGATTGGATCATAGCAATGCAAGAAGAGTTAGCCCAGTTTGAGAGGAACCAAGTTTGGGAACTAGTACCTAAACCTAATGGCAAATCTATTATTGATACTAAGTGGGTTTTTAGTAATAAGCTAAATGATCAAGGAGAAATAGTGAGAAATAAAGCCCGCTTAGTAGCCAAAGCGTTCAGTCAAGTAGAGGGATTAGATTATGACGAAACCTATGCCCCAGTAGCTAGACTTGAGTCCATTAGGATGTTGTTAGCCTTTGCATCCCATAAAGGATTTAAACTCTATCAAATGGATGTAAAGTCTGCTTTTCTAAATTGATTTATTAAGGAAGAAGTTTATATAGGACAACCCCCTGATTTTGAGGACTTAGAAAGACCTGACCATGTTTACAAACTCACTAAAGCACTTTATGGACTAAAATAAGCACATAGGGCCTAGTATGAACGCTTATCACCCTACCTAATTTCTAAAGAATTTAAACAAGGATAAATTGACTCACCCCTATTTATTAAGACTTTAGGAAAAAAAATCTTTATTGCCCAAATCTACGTCGATGACATAATCTTTGGGTTCACCAACTCAAATTTCTTAAAAGAATTCGTTAAAATAATGGAAAATGAATTTGAAATGAGCTTAGTTGGTGAGCTCAACTTCTTTCTAGGATTACAAATTAAACAAACAAGGGATGGAAACTATGTCCATCAATCCAAATATGCTAAGGAATTAATAAAGAAATTTAAAATGGATAACTCTAAAAGCATAAGTACCCCCATGGCCACAAATGTAAAAATAGATAGTGACCCTGATGGTAAACCAGTAGACCTTAAACTCTATAGAAGTATGATTGGAAGTCTACTGTACCTTACAGCCAGCAGACCTGACATCCTGTTTGCCGTAGGAATGTGTGCTAGATACCAAACTTGTGCTAAGGAAACACACTTAGCAACCCTAAAAAGAATACTTAGATACGTTAAGGGCACCCTAAATGTAGGGATTTGGTATCCTAGGACCTCAACCTTTGACTTGTCAGGATACTCTGATTCTGACTACGCTGGTTGTAAACTGGATAGAAAAAGTACAAGTGGAAGCTGTCAACTTTTAGGAAATAGTCTAGTGAGTTGGTGTAGCAGAAAACAACACTGTGTAGCTCTATCCACAACTGAAGCTGAGTATGTTGCCTTAGGAGAGTGTGTAGCACATCTTTTATGGATGATGCACACTCTCAAGGACTTCCAGCTTAACTACATCCAAACTCAAGTCTACATTGACAATATAAGCTCAATTAATCTAACTAAGAACTCAATCCAACATTCAAGAACTAAACACATAGAAGTTAAACACCACTTTGTAAGAGATCATGTAGCCAGGGGTGAGATAGTCCTTAAGCATGTAAACTCTAAATCTAACTTAGCTGACATATTCACCAAACCCCTACCTGAATCTGAGTTTAGCTCACTAAGAAGGCAGTTAGGTTATGCTTGGTAGAATAGGTTTACTCTACTTCTGTGTTTCTTTCAAAACTGTTTTATTACTTATCGGTTTCTACTTAATTTGAATTTTTTTTCTTTTAAAACCAATTTTTTGACTTAGTTTTTTTGTAAAAAACTACCCCCTTCAAAACTAGGGCTTTTTCGCAAATGGAATTAGCTTAGGCCCTAACCCTAGAACTGCATGCACCTATAGATCTAGAAGCCAGCTTCTCACAAGCACCTTAGGGTACTTTTGATTGATAACCTAGAATGGGTTGAGATGCTTAGGTCTTTGCCTTAATTCAAGATTCTTTAAGTCAGTGCATCTGCAGTAATTGGGGCACTAAATACAAATTAAACAGTAATCAAGTTAAGTGTCAAGTTTAGAAAATCTAACTTGAACAGAACACTTAACTTGACTAACCCTAGGGAAACTACTGTTTATAACAGTTAGTAAGTAGCTAATTGGGTTAGACAGGACCCGAAAGAGATAATTCAAATTGATTTGGTTCAGTATATACCTTGAATTGGTTCAGTACAGCACCTTACTTCTTTTGCTATATTGTTTTGCTTACTTCTTTTGCTATATTCTTTTGCTATAATATTTTTGATATATGGCAAAGGGGGAGAGATTGGAAAGGAGAGAAGGTTTAAAATTTTTATTGGAAAGGAGAGAAGGTTTAAAATTGTTTTCCTTCTTCAAAATATTCAAAACTTTGTTTATCCTTTCTTCAAAAAGTAAAATCACTTAAGCTGTTTTCAAAACTGTTACTAAAGTGTTTTCAAAACTGTTTCTATGTACTTGACCTAGCTATTTTCAAAACTGTCACTAAAGTGTTTTCAAAACTATTTCTAATTACTTGACTTAAGTCAATTTTCAAAATTACTTAAGCTAGTTTTAAAGTTCACTAATAGAAAAAATTCAAAGGTTCATTTCAAAATTGTCTTGAAAACTTTCTAAAGTACTAAAGAGATTCGTTTTTCTAAGTATTAAAAACTTCAGAAGAAGTTTAGAAGAGTTTTCTAAAGTACGAAAACTAAAAATCTTCTATGTAAGTTTTCTAAGTACAAATTTTCCAAGTGCCCAACTTAGAAATTTTTTTTGGGAAACGGTCTCTAACTTACATTTCGTTTTGTTCTAAGTATTGAAAAATTAATTCCCCTTTAGACTTAGAAAGTACAAATTTTCCAAGTGCCTAACTTAAATTTTTTTTTTTGAAAATGTTCTCTAACTTACATTTCGTTTTGTTCTAAGTATTGAAAAATTAATTTTTTTTACTTAGAAACTTCTTCAAACCCCGTGAACCCTTGAAAAATCTAGGGGGAGATTTCTTCCACGGGGAGGAAATGAAATTAGAATTTTTACCTAGTTTAAACTTAACTTTTTGAATCGGGTTGCCATAAATCAAAAAGGGGGAGATTGTTGGTGCAGGCAGCACCTAAGTCGAACCTGGGTTTTGATATTGGCAAAGGGTTCAAAAGTTAAGTATTATTTGTGTTCTAATGTGTTCATTAAATGTGCAGAAAAAAGTCCTGACGAAGGGCTGTTGGGCACCTGGCGATGGGCTGCTAGGAGTCTAAGACCTGGCGAAGGGCTGCTAGGAGTCTAAGACCTGGCGAAGGGATGTTGGGAATCTAAGACCTGGCAAAAGACTGCTAGGCACCTAGCGAAGGACTGCTTGGTACCGAAGACTTGGTGAAGGGCTGCTAGGCACCTAGCGAAGGACTGCTGGGAAAAAGTCCAACTGAAGGAGCCGGTTGGCAAAAGGTAAACTCTCCTGAGAGGAGTAGGTGAGGACACGTTCCCCGTCGAGGGAACAGTAGGCGTCGGTTCGACCTAGGGTTCCATATGGGAGACCCAAAGTCAGAACCAAGACAGCTAAGGCTGTATAAACCTAATATTCTTGCTTTATTATGTTTGGTACTAACCCTGGACGTAGGATCGAAGGAACGAGTTTCTGCAGCTCAGAACGCCCCAAAGGAGGGGGGCAGTAGCTGGGCTGGGCGCATGGGAGGTCCCGAGCGCCCAAGGTCAAAGCCAAATGAGCAATTGAGCAAGAAGTGCTTCGGAAGTTCACTGGGCCAGGCGCTCTCAAGCTCCCGGGCGCCCTCATGGTCCCGGGCGCCCAGGATGCCTCGGGTGCCCTGGGACCAAGCCAATGAAGCGATTGAATTCAAGTCAGTCGAGAAGCCTGTTGAACAAGTCAAGCAGGGCGCCCCCTGTGTCTCGGGCACCCCTATCAAACTCCGAGCCCGATCCTGGAGGGATTAGGGCTGACCGAGTTCCGGATAGGGGTTTGCGGATCAAGAGGCACGTGGAGGGTGCCCCCAACGTCCAGGGTGCCCCAGGTGCACTATAAAAGGAGTTCGACCCCCAATGCTTCAGAACACACTTTCTCAATGTAACAACCCGGAAAATGCTCTTAATATTTTCCTTAAAATATTAAGCAGGCTTAGATAATTTTCCATGGGATCTAGAAATATTAGTACGAACCTTAGCCTAGGAAGCAAGGTTCTCTTATTTAAATTGAGAAACTAAAATACTAAGGGACCCTTTAGGGGCTTTCTAGTGCCATTATTATGAATGGTTGTAGGTAGAAATTTATATAAAAAATAGATGGATTGGAATGGAAAATATTAACATAATTATGGGGAAATTTTTAGGAATTTTCGAAAATGATAGGAAATAAATTAGAAATAAAATCGAAAATTAGTGCATGCACCAAGGATTGAACCTTGGACCTCTTATATAACCAAGCATGCACTAACCAGTTCACCTAGCAAGGGAGTTCTATGAGGAAATGAATTGGATATTAGTAAAGGGGTAGGAAATGAAGAGTCACCAAAGGAAGAGACATCATGCCTCTTCACTCACCCCTTTTCAAATAATATAAATAAAGAGGAAGTTACAACTTCCCTCTTCTTCTTCATTTTTTCTTCTTCTTCCTCCTTACTTGGCCGAAAATTTCAAGTGCCCTTCCCCTTGAGAAAAATTCCACCAAGGACCCTATCTTGAAGATCTAGGGCCTCCCCTACAAGGACACAAGACTAAGGAAGGTTTAGAGACAAGAAGGTTCTCTTGTTATCTTCGATTCGAATTTTGTAAGCGAAATCTAGGAAGGTAAAACCCCTCACCTGTGGTAGGATAGCTTTTAAGATTTTGTTATCATGATCTAAGTTTTATTGGTATAATATGTTGAGGAAAATTCATGATAGGACTTATGGAAGTTTCGGCCAAGGTAGTTTTAGGGCTAGAAACTTTGTTCAAGGCTTCCTTATGTTTTCAAATGATTACTCATGATAGATTAAGTCTCAAAGTATGATTTTTTTTGGAAGTTGGTAGCACCCTAGAAACCCTCAAGGTTTCGGCCATTTCAAGGTCAAGGGGCTAGGATGAAAATCCAACCTTCCCAAGCATGAATGACATGTTCCTATGATATCTTATAAGTAAAAATGGTGTTATATGAACTTTCTCATAGGCTTGTCACCCTTCTAGGGTTTCGGCCAACTTGGGTTTTAGGCCAAAGACTTATTGTTAAGTCTAATCAAGGGTTCAAATGAGGTTCCATGACAAGATATGTATGGTAAGGAATGTTAATCATAATTTAGGTAAATTTTCCATGGACCTTGGTCCTTAGGGTTTTCGGCCAAGACCCCAAGCTTGGGGTTTGGTTGGGTTAAAGTTTCAAGAATGAATGTTTATAAGTTACTATGATACTAGTATATGATTGAGCATGATTAGGATCGTTATATTGTTAGAATCCTAGTTGATGTGTTATATAACATGACTTTATGTGCTTGATGTTAAGTTATGTTTAAATCATGAATATTTAAGTTATATGCCATGAAATACATGTAATTGATGTAGAAGTAGATTATGATAAATATAATGATGCATGAATATTGATAAATGATTATAACGGATCTATGATTCATAAAGATATCTATATGTTTTATGATAAATGCTATGAACCCTAGTGGTATGTGTT
The DNA here is from genome assembly GCA_024364735.1 of Boesenbergia rotunda. Taxonomy (NCBI): domain Eukaryota; kingdom Viridiplantae; phylum Streptophyta; class Magnoliopsida; order Zingiberales; family Zingiberaceae; genus Boesenbergia; species Boesenbergia rotunda. Next base: position 149,618 of record JAGFNQ010004283.1, read on the forward strand.
AGGTCTATATGTAGCTTATCATCCATGTTTTATGATGAATGCTAGGATGATGTATGTTAGATGAAATGCACCATGTATGAGGTGTAGGGTTATCATGTATCATGAACATACAAATTTGATGAATCCGGATAAGATTATGACTAGAAACATGATTATGTAAGTATGTTCTATGTTATGAACGAAGAATGATAAGTATGAATAAAGATGATGGTTATGCCTTAATGATAAGTATGAATGATGAAGGCATAATGATGATAAGAAATAAGTATGAATGATAAGCATGAATGACAATTATGAAAATGAAGCATGCATGTTTATTTTCATGCATAAGGCTTGTACCGGACCGAAGGGTCCAAGGGATGGGTACCTTAAGAACGCCCCGGTTCTGGACTACCGACTATGCTGTCCACGGTTCTGGCACTACCGAAGCTGTGCAACAGGGATGGGCACCTTAAGAACGCCCCGGTTCGAGGACTACCGACTATGCTGTCCTTACCCTAGTAGGTCGAGGCTAGCTACCTCGTATTTACTTAGGGATGCGCGCTAAGAAGTATGTATGTGGTACAAGCCAGGGGACCCCAATGATATTATGTTAAGCATTGAAAAGTATAATTTCAAAACTAAGCATCCTTATGTAGTAAGTGCATTAGACTCATTCATACATCTATGTTATGCATCGCGCCAAGGTAAGATTATTTTATGCTTATATTTATGCTCATATGGTATATCATGAATAAGTATACATTATGTTTAAGTATGTTAAGAATCATGTCATGAATAAGTATGCATTATGTGTAAGTATGCTAAGAATTATGCCATGTATAAGTATGCTTGATGTTCATGTAGGTATGCTTTATGTCATGTATCCATCGCTTGATATATATTAAGCTATGTTCATGTATGTTCATTTATGCCTTGCATGACAATGCTTATGTTTATGCTCGAAGTTATGTTATTTCGGATGTTTGATATATTTATGTTTACGTGACGTATGGTTTTAGTGAGTAGGAAAGGGTTTTACTAAGCCTATGTGCTTATAGTTTTACTTTCCTCGTACCACAGATCAACCAAGAAGCTATTAAGGGAAGCCGCAGGGGAGGCAGAAGCATGTGTGTGTGTGACGGTGACTTGGCAGAAGATTCTTGTATTACGTCTACGGTTATGACTAATAGATGACTTAAGACTTATGATGCTACCTTTATGAATAAGTACTGCTTATGATGATTATGAATAAAGTTATGAAATGGTTAAGTTATGATATGATGTCATGAAGGAATGTTCCATGTGTAGTTGCCTGATTGTAAGAGCCTGTTAGAAGAAAATGAATGAATCCGCTGCATTAAGATATTGTCTAAGTATAAGTATGTTAAGCGTAACGCCGCCTCCCTTGCCACACCACGAGGTGTGAAGAAAAAAAAGAGAAAAAAAAAGGGCGGGCGTTACAGGTTGGTATCAGAGCAATTGCCATCTCACTACACACACATCAAGCCTCTTACCTGCTGCTTTCAAGTAAGTACCTTCCGGTATATTTTATGATAGTAAGCATTTTTTTTATGATATGTTATGCTTCTAGAGTATGCAAGTATGAATAATGTTTTATGATAGATAATGGCAAGTACTGGTAGGATATATGAACATGAACGATACTTTCTTTTATTTATATAAATATATATATATATATAGGTAGTAATAGGTAGTAATTAAATAATTTAGAATTTAATATGGAGTAGGTATAACAATAACTCATATGATCCATACTTGTCCTTAGGAAGGAAAAGTATGGCTAGAGACAGAGTAACAGACTCAACGAGACTGCTCCCTCGCCTGACCTAATGCAATTAGTGACTCAACTTCAGCGTCAAGTCGCTGAGCAGCAGCAAACTATTAATACCCTGATGAACCAACAAGAAAACTCTACTACTCCACCAGCGAACCAGAATGCTATACCCGTTGCGCCTCCTGTTATACAGACCCCTCCGTCAGGTTTGACCACTGTAGCCCGACAAGAGGCTTATCTGATCCAGTGGTTGAGGTTGAAGCCGGAAAATTTCTCGGGGGTCGGTGAACCGTGGGACGCTCAAGCGTGGTTCAAGACGTAGAGAGTACAATGGAGCTGCTGGACTGGCCTGAACAAGAAAAGGTCAAATGTGCGTCATTCTGCCTTTCTGGAGATGCCAGAATGTGGTGGGAAAGGGTCAAGGCTAAGAGACTGGTGAATCAGATGACATGGGGGATTTTGAGTCAGAATTCTTCGAGGAATTCTTCAACATGCGAGTCACCAATAAACACTACGACGAGTTCACGGAATTCCGTCAAGGCAACCTCTCAGTCAACGAAGCCGTGAAGAAGTTTAATCGCCTGGCTCGTCTATGCCCTGAGCTGGTCCGCACTGAGAAAGAAAGGGTCCGACTTATGTTGAAGATGTTGCGGCCCGAAATAGCCCTGAACGTGGCCGGCGGAGTTAACAGGCCACAGACCACCGAGGAACTATTTAGTAGTGCTCTACTTACCGAGCATTACCTGAACAATATCCATCAGCAAAGGAAAGCATTAAATGAGAGAGGTCAAAAACCTCAGAGTACCAATGCTAATGGGAAAGGAAATCAGAGTGGTAAACGGCAGCAATGGGACGACCCCCAAGGGGGCCCGACAAATAAGCAGTTCAGGTTTCCCCTATGTGCTACATGCGGAAAAATGCATCCCGGGGAATGCCGCAAGGGTACAAACCGGTGTTTCACTTGCGGGGTGGAAGGGCACATTGCCTCTTATTGTCCTACCAAGAATCCGTCATCTTCCCAACAGCTGGTGCAGTACCAGGGTGCCCCCGTGAAGCTACATTATATGCAAGCGGAGCCGGAGAGTATCCTGATGAACCAGGAGGGATTGGAGGCCCCACCTGTCACTACAAATGCAAGGGTATTTTCCCTTACAAAGGAGGATGCGGCAAATGCTTCCACCGTTGTCACAGGTCAGATAATTAGCATGCTACTGTGTTATTTGAGGCTGAGGCAACGCATTCCTATATTTCCATGATACATGCTAAGAAGATAGACATAACCTTACAATTTCTAGATAGCAAGTTTTTTTTTGTTTTGTTATTCTAAGTTCGAGGACGAACTTTCAAGAGGTATGGGAGATTGTAACAACCCGGAAAATGCTCTTAATATTTTCCTTAAAATATTAAGCAGGCTTAGATAATTTTCCATGGGATCTAGAAATATTAGTACGAACCTTAGCCTAGGAAGCAAGGTTCTCTTATTTAAATTGAGAAACTAAAATACTAAGGGACCCTTTAGGGGCTTTCTAGTGCCATTATTATGAATGGTTTTAGGTAGAAATTTATATAAAAAATAGATGGATTGGAATGGAAAATATTAACATAATTATGGGGAAATTTTTAGGAATTTTCGAAAATGATAGGAAATAAATTAGAAATAAAATCGAAAATTAGTGCATGCACCAAGGATTGAACCTTGGACCTCTTATATAACCAAGCATGCACTAACCAGTTCACCTAGCAAGGGAGTTCTATGAGGAAATGAATTGGATATTAGTAAAGGTGTAGGAAATGAAGAGTCACCAAAGGAAGAGACATCATGCCTCTTCACTCACCCCTTTTCAAATAATATAAATAAAGAGGAAGTTACAACTTCCCTCTTCTTCTTCATTTTTCTTCTTCTTCCTCCTTACTTGGCCGAAAATTTCAAGTGCCCTTCCCCTTGAGAAAAATTCCACCAAGGACCCTATCTTGAAGATCTAGGGCCTCCCCTACAAGGACACAAGACTAAGGAAGGTTTAGAGACAAGAAGGTTCTCTTGTTATCTTCGATTCGAATTTTGTAAGCGAAATCTAGGAAGGTAAAACCCCTCACCTGTGGTAGGATAGCTTTTAAGATTTTGTTATCATGATCTAAGTTTTATTGGTATAATATGTTGAGGAAAATTCATGATAGGACTTATGGAAGTTTCGGCCAAGGTAGTTTTAGGGCTAGAAACTTTGTTCAAGGCTTCCTTATGTTTTCAAATGATTACTCATGATAGATTAAGTCTCAAAGTATGATTTTTTTGGAAGTTGGTAGCACCCTAGAAACCCTCAAGGTTTCGGCCATTTCAAGGTCAAGGGGCTAGGATGAAAATCCAACCTTCCCAAGCATGAATGACATGTTCCTATGATATCTTATAAGTAAAAATGGTGTTATATGAACTTTCTCATAGGCTTGTCACCCTTCTAGGGTTTCGGCCAACTTGGGTTTTAGGCCAAAGACTTATTGTTAAGTCTAATCAAGGGTTCAAATGAGGTTCCATGACAAGATATGTATGGTAAGGAATGTTAATCATAATTTAGGTAAATTTCTCCATGGACCTTGGTCCTTAGGGTTTTCGGCCAAGACCCCAAGCTTGGGGTTTGGTTGGGTTAAAGTTTCAAGAATGAATGTTTATAAGTTACTATGATACTAGTATATGATTGAGCATGATGTAGGATCGTTATATTGTTAGAATCCTAGTTGATGTGTTATATAACATGACTTTATGTGCTTGATGTTAAGTTATGTTTAAATCATGAATATTTAAGTTATATGCCATGAAATACATGTAATTGATGTAGAAGTAGATTATGATAAATATAATGATGCATGAATATTGATAAATGATTATAACGGATCTATGATTCATAAAGATATCTATATGTTTTATGATAAATGCTATGAACCCTAGTGGTATGTGTTAGGTCTATATGTAGCTTATCATCCATGTTTTATGATGAATGCTAGGATGATGTATGTTAGATGAAATGCACCATGTATGAGGTGTAGGGTTATCATGTATCATGAACATACAAATTTGATGAATCCGGATAAGATTATGACTAGAAACATGATTATGTAAGTATGTTCTATGTTATGAACGAAGAATGATAAGTATGAATAAAGATGATGGTTATGCCTTAATGATAAGTATGAATGATGAAGGCATAATGATGATAAGAAATAAGTATGAATGATAAGCATGAATGACAATTATGAAAATGAAGCATGCATGTTTATTTTCATGCATAAGGCTTGTACCGGACCGAAGGGTCCAAGGGATGGGTACCTTAAGAACGCCCCGGTTCTGGACTACCGACTATGCTGTCCACGGTTCTGGCACTACCGAAGCTGTGCAACAGGGATGGGCACCTTAAGAACGCCCCGGTTCGAGGACTACCGACTATGCTGTCCTTACCCTAGTAGGTCGAGGCTAGCTACCTCGTATTTACTTAGGGATGCGCGCTAAGAAGTATGTATGTGGTACAAGCCAGGGGACCCCAATGATATTATGTTAAGCATTGAAAAGTATAATTTCAAAACTAAGCATCCTTATGTAGTAAGTGCATTAGACTCATTCATACATCTATGTTATGCATCGCGCCAAGGTAAGATTATTTTATGCTTATATTTATGCTCATATGGTATATCATGAATAAGTATACATTATGTTTAAGTATGTTAAGAATCATGTCATGAATAAGTATGCATTATGTGTAAGTATGCTAAGAATTATGCCATGTATAAGTATGCTTGATGTTCATGTAGGTATGCTTTATGTCATGTATCCATCGCTTGATATATATTAAGCTATGTTCATGTATGTTCATTTATGCCTTGCATGACAATGCTTATGTTTATGCTCGAAGTTATGTTATTTCGGATGTTTGATATATTTATGTTTACGTGACGTATGGTTTTAGTGAGTAGGAAAGGGTTTTACTAAGCCTATGTGCTTATAGTTTTACTTTCCTCGTACCGCAGATCAACCAAGAAGCTATTAAGGGAAGCCGCAGGGGAGGCAGAAGCATGTGTGTGTGTGACGGTGACTTGACAGAAGATTCTTGTATTACGTTTACGGTTATGACTAATAGATGACTTAAGACTTATGATGCTACCTTTATGAATAAGTACTGCTTATGATGATTATGAATAAAGTTATGAAATGGTTAAGTTATGATATGGTGTCATGAATGAATGAATCCGCTGCATTAAGATATTGTCTAAGTATAAGTATGTTAAGCGTAACGCCGCCTCCCTTGCCACACCACGAGGTGTGAAGAAAAAAAAAAAAAAGGGCGGGCGTTACAGGTTGGTATCAGAGCAATTGCCATCTCACTACACACACATCAAGCCTCTTACCTGCTGCTTTCAAGTAAGTACCTTCCGGTATATTTTATGATAGTAAGCATTTTTTTTTGATATGTTATGCTTCTAGAGTATGCAAGTATGAATAATGTTTTATGATAGATAATGGCAAGTACTGGTAGGATATATGAACATGAACGATACTTTCTTTTATTTATATAAATATATATATATATATATAGGTAGTAATAGGTAGTAATTAAATAATTTAGATTAATATGGAGTAGGTATAACAATAACTCATATGATCCATACTTGTCCTTAGGAAGGAAAAGTATGGCTAGAAGACAGAGTAACAGACTCAACGAGACTGCTCCCTCGCCTGACCTAATGCAATTAGTGACTCAACTTCAGCGTCAAGTCGCTGAGCACAGCAAACTATTAATACCCTGATGAACCAACAAGAAAACTCTACTACTCCACCAGCGAACCAGAATGCTATACCCGTTGCGCCTCCTGTTATACAGACCCCTCCGTCAGGTTTGACCACTGTAGCCCGACAAGAGGCTTATCTGATCCAGTGGTTGAGGTTGAAGCCGGAAAATTTCTCGGGGGTCGGTGAACCGTGGGACGCTCAAGCGTGGTTCAAGACGTAGAGAGTACAATGGAGCTGCTGGACTGGCCTGAACAAGAAAAGGTCAAATGTGCGTCATTCTGCCTTTCTGGAGATGCCAGAATGTGGTGGGAAAGGGTCAAGGCTAAGAGACTGGTGAATCAGATGACATGGGTGGATTTTGAGTCAGAATTCTTCGAGGAATTCTTCAACATGCGGTCACCAATAAACACTACGACGAGTTCACGGAATTCCGTCAAGGCAACCTCTCAGTCAACGAAGCCGTGAAGAAGTTTAATCGCCTGGCTCGTCTATGCCCTGAGCTGGTCCGCACTGAGAAAGAAAGGGTCCGACTTATGTTGAAGATGTTGCGGCCCGAAATAGCCCTGAACGTGGCCGGCGGAGTTAACAGGCCACAGACCACCGAGGAACTATTTAGTAGTGCTCTACTTACCGAGCATTACCTGAACAATATCCATCAGCAAAGGAAAGCATTAAATGAGAGAGGTCAAAAACCTCAGAGTACCAATGCTAATGGGAAAGGAAATCAGAGTGGTAAACGGCAGCAATGGGACGACCCCCAAGGGGGCCCGACAAATAAGCAGTTCAGGTTTCCCCTATGTGCTACATGCGGAAAAATGCATCCCGGGGAATGCCGCAAGGGTACAAACCGGTGTTTCACTTGCGGGGTGGAAGGGCACATTGCCTCTTATTGTCCTACCAAGAATCCGTCATCTTCCCAACAGCTGGTGCAGTACCAGGGTGCCCCCGGAAGCTACATTATATGCAAGCGGAGCCGGAGAGTATCCTGATGAACCAGGAGGGATTGGAGGCCCCACCTGTCACTACAAATGCAAGGGTATTTTCTCTTACAAAGGAGGATGCGGCAAATGCTTCCACCATTGTCACAGGTCAGATAATTAGCATGCTACTGTGTTATTTGAGGCTGAGGCAACGCATTCCTATATTTCCATGATACATGCTAAGAAGATAGACATAACCTTACAATTTCTAGATAGCAAGTTTTTTTTTTGTTTTTGTTATTCTAAGTTCGAGGACGAACTTTCAAGAGGTATGGAAGATTGTAACAACCCGGAAAATGCTCTTAATATTTTCCTTAAAATATTAAGCAGGCTTAGATAATTTTCCATGGGATCTAGAAATGTTAGTACGAACCTTAGCCTAGGAAGCAAGGTTCTCTTATTTAAATTGAGAAACTAAAATACTAAGGGACCTTTTAGGGGCTTTCTAGTGCCATTATTATGATGGTTTTAGGTAGAAATTTATATAAAAAATAGATGGATTGGAATGGAAAATATTAACATAATTATGGGGAAATTTTTAGGAATTTTCGAAAATGATAGGAAATAAATTAGAAATAAAATCGAAAATTAGTGCATGCACCAAGGATTGAACCTTGGACCCTTATATAACCAAGCATGCACTAACCAGTTCACCTAGCAAGGGAGTTCTATGAGGAAATGAATTGGATATTAGTAAAGGTGTAGGAAATGAAGAGTCACCAAAGGAAGAGACATCATGCCTCTTCACTCACCCCTTTTCAAATAATATAAATAAAGAGGAAGTTACAACTTCCCTCTTCTTCTTCATTTTTTTCTTCTTCCTCCTTACTTGGCCGAAAATTTCAAGTGCCCTTCCCCTTGAGAAAAATTCCACCAAGGACCCTATCTTGAAGATCTAGGGCCTCCCCTACAAGGACACAAGACTAAGGAAGGTTTAGAGACAAGAAGGTTCTCTTGTTATCTTCGATTCGAATTTTGTAAGCGAAATCTAGGAAGGTAAAACCCCTCACCTGTGGTAGGATAGCTTTTAAGATTTTGTTATCATGATCTAAGTTTTATTGGTATAATATGTTGAGGAAAATTCATGATAGGACTTATGGAAGTTTCGGCCAAGGTAGTTTTAGGGCTAGAAACTTTGTTCAAGGCTTCCTTATGTTTTCAAATGATTACTCATGATAGATTAAGTCTCAAAGTATGATTTTTTTGGAAGTTGGTAGCACCCTAGAAACCCTCAAGGTTTCGGCCATTTCAAGGTCAAGGGGCTAGGATGAAAATCCAACCTTCCCAAGCATGAATGACATGTTCCTATGATATCTTATAAGTAAAAATGGTGTTATATGAACTTTCTCATAGGCTTGTCACCCTTCTAGGGTTTCGGCCAACTTGGGTTTTAGGCCAAAGACTTATTGTTAAGTCTAATCAAGGGTTCAAATGAGGTTCCATGACAAGATATGTATGGTAAGGAATGTTAATCATAATTTAGGTAAATTTCTCCATGGACCTTGGTCCTTAGGGTTTTCGGCCAAGACCCCAAGCTTGGGGTTTGGTTGGGTTAAAGTTTCAAGAATGAATGTTTATAAGTTACTATGATACTAGTATATGATTGAGCATGATGTAGGATCGTTATATTGTTAGAATCCTAGTTGATGTGTTATATAACATGACTTTATGTGCTTGATGTTAAGTTATGTTTAAATCATGAATATTTAAGTTATATGCCATGAAATACATGTAATTGATGTAGAAGTAGATTATGATAAATATAATGATGCATGAATATTGATAAATGATTATAACGGATCTATGATTCATAAAGATATCTATATGTTTTATGATAAATGCTATGAACCCTAGTGGTATGTGTTAGGTCTATATGTAGCTTATCATCCATGTTTTATGATGAATGCTAGGATGATGTATGTTAGATGAAATGCACCATGTATGAGGTGTAGGGTTATCATGTATCATGAACATACAAATTTGATGAATCCGGATAAGATTATGACTAGAAACATGATTATGTAAGTATGTTCTATGTTATGAACGAAGAATGATAAGTATGAATAAAGATGATGGTTATGCCTTAATGATAAGTATGAATGATGAAGGCATAATGATGATAAGAAATAAGTATGAATGATAAGCATGAATGACAATTATGAAAATGAAGCATGCATGTTTATTTTCATGCATAAGGCTTGTACCGGACCGAAGGGTCCAAGGGATGGGTACCTTAAGAACGCCCCGGTTCTGGACTACCGACTATGCTGTCCACGGTTCTGGCACTACCGAAGCTGTGCAACAGGGATGGGCACCTTAAGAACGCCCCGGTTCGAGGACTACCGACTATGCTGTCCTTACCCTAGTAGGTCGAGGCTAGCTACCTCGTATTTACTTAGGGATGCGCGCTAAGAAGTATGTATGTGGTACAAGCCAGGGGACCCCAATGATATTATGTTAAGCATTGAAAAGTATAATTTCAAAACTAAGCATCCTTATGTAGTAAGTGCATTAGACTCATTCATACATCTATGTTATGCATCGCGCCAAGGTAAGATTATTTTATGCTTATATTTATGCTCATATGGTATATCATGAATAAGTATACATTATGTTTAAGTATGTTAAGAATCATGTCATGAATAAGTATGCATTATGTGTAAGTATGCTAAGAATTATGCCATGTATAAGTATGCTTGATGTTCATGTAGGTATGCTTTATGTCATGTATCCATCGCTTGATATATATTAAGCTATGTTCATGTATGTTCATTTATGCCTTGCATGACAATGCTTATGTTTATGCTCGAAGTTATGTTATTTCGGATGTTTGATATATTTATGTTTACGTGACGTATGGTTTTAGTGAGTAGGAAAGGGTTTTACTAAGCCTATGTGCTTATAGTTTTACTTTCCTCGTACCAAGATCAACCAAGAAGCTATTAAGGGAAGCCGCAGGGGAGGCAGAAGCATGTGTGTGTGTGACGGTGACTTGGCAGAAGATTCTTGTATTACGTCTACGGTTATGACTAATAGATGACTTAAGACTTATGATGCTACCTTTATGAATAAGTACTGCTTATGATGATTATGAATAAAGTTATGAAATGGTTAAGTTATGATATGATGTCATGAAGGAATGTTCCATGTGTAGTTGCCTGATTATAAGAGCCTGTTAGAAGAAAATGAATGAATCCGCTGCATTAAGATATTGTCTAAGTATAAGTATGTTAAGCGTAACGCCGCCTCCCTTGCCACACCACGAGGTGTGAAGAAAAAAAAAAAAAAAGGGGCAGGCGTTACACACGCACTACGAGTGATCCGAGGGATTTAAAACGAGTTGAAAATTGGATTTTTCGATCAAGAGAGATAAGTCGAATCTGAATTTTTCAGAGACTCATCGGAAGCATAAAATGGCTAAGTCTTTTGAAGACTTATTGGACGAATTAAATGAGTTTAATTCATACGGTTTTGGCTTGGGTTTGGCCGCCCAAAGAGGGTCCCCACCCTCTTTGTTTGGCTGGCCACAATAAAAGGGGAGAACCAAATTATTTGGTTCAAATTATAAAATAAACCGCGCGTGGTTTGTTTTATAAAATTATGGATAAAGAAATTTATATAAAGAGATTTATTTTTCATGGAAATTAAAATAAACCTTGGATTGGTTTATTTTATTTTATAAAATCAATAAAGGATTGATTTACCATGATAAAGAAATTTATATAAAGAAATTTATATAAAGAAATTTCTTTCCATAATAAAAGGGGAGACATGGTTGTTTTTATTATAAATTAAGTTATAATAAAACTTGGCATAACGGAATAATTTATAGAAAAATTTCTTATAAAAATTTATTCTGTTAAAAGGAGATTTGGCGATTAAGAGGCTACTATATAAAGGTACCAAGGCAAGGCTTGGAAATCAATCCAAGAGATCAAGGATTCTTGCCTAGCCTCTCTCCCTCTCCCTCCTCTAGTGGCGCTGGCCCTAGAGGCCCTCCTTTTGGTTGCCGTGAGCTTCCTCCACCGAGAAGAGGCCGAAGAAGAAGAAGAAGCGGGCGCGACTCCTTCCTTCCTCCCGGAATCTTGATTCCGTTCTTCGTTTGGTGGTTAGTCTTTCCATCTCTCTCTTGGTATTCTTGTCGTGCCTTTGGAGAATCTAGTAGTTCTTGTCGGCACGAAACTCATGGCTTTGCGAAGTCATCCCGAAGAAAACTCGGCGTGGACGCGAATAGAGGTGGAGCTTCCAAGGGACGCTACGGTTGGATCTCGTCCCTTTCTACGAGTTACGCGAGGTATTAAGTAAATTAGTTTACTTTCTGCAAAATTTTAAATGTATGATCATGTCTCCACAACATAAGGTTGCATGCTAGATACGTGGTTAAAATAATTTGAAAAATTATTTATGCTAAACCTTCCGCTGCACGTAATTAAATTTTAAAATTACGAACCAGTATCCATGTCAACATGCACCCGGTCCCAACAGTGGTATCAGAGTCGGTTAGTGTTCGACATAATCATATAATTGTTTTGCGGAAAACTTTGTCATGATCTCAATTTTGGAAAATTTTCTAATTATGAAAACTTTCCAATTATGATAAATTTTGGATTTAGGAATTTCAATGTTTGGAAATACTCATGAAATTTCGCAAACTTTTGAAATATCCTAGTTTCTGAAATTTTATGATAATTGTGAAAACTTCCCTTTTTTGGAAACTTTTTAATTTTGGAAATTTCCTATTTTTGAAATTTTCCAAATTTGGAAATATGTAAGTTTTCTTTGTACCTGAAACTTACAATTATTCTTCAAACCTATTATGAAATCTCGCAATTTTGGGCACTTTCTTTCAAGAAAGTCTAGACAAATTTATTGATTATTTATTGACAATTAAATTTGAATTAGTTTTAAATTATCAACAAAATTTTTTATTTTGGATTGAGCCTTGGGGAGCCGTCCATTTTAAAGTTAGTTGTTGTAATTTAATTTCCTATTTTGAATAAAATTATCATGTTTAATTTGGTTACACCTCGGGGAGCGGACCAAATTAGATTTATAACAAATTCCTTTTTTTTGGGTATCTGAGCCTCGGGGAGCCACCCAAAGAAAATAATTTATTGAAATTAATAAATCCATAAATAAAATATGTAATCAAATCTTGGAAATTTTGGGGTGATTCTCAAACGATAATTTCCTTATTTGATTTAAGAGGTGATGCTCTTACATATTGTTGTCTCCAAAATTAATTAGGAAAATGGTTTCCTATAGAGTTTTCATAAATAAGATTTTCATGAAAATAATATGTGGTTGAATTAAGAGAATCTGTCTCTTAATTTAATATGATTTGATTTAGAGAAATCAAAGTCTTAAACATATTATTTCCGAAATTGATTTTGACAATTTAGGAAATTGATTCCCAAAACAATTTCTTAAATAAAGTATGAAATTAGAATTAGGAAATTCGGTTCCTAATTCAATTAATGAGACTTGATAAATTAAGTCACATACATACTTTATTAAGGAAATCGTTAGTACATGACATAATTATATGTCATGAATGTGCTTAGAAAAGAAAGGATGAGACCCAAAACCCCTTACAAAATATTAAGGCCAACACCTTCCATTAATATGGTTAGAACCGGAGTTTTGTTTCTCGTTTGGGTTTATGGACACATCCATGCCCGGCTTGAACCTCAACATGTTTAAACCATGGAATTAGTTTATGATTAATATAGTTAGAGTCAGAGGTCAATCCATAGTTTTGGTTGTTGGACACATCCAAGCCTGACTAAACGGTTGAATGAGCTCCAACCATATTAAAACTATTTCTTGATTAATGGGTCAGCCTTAAGCTTGGAGCATCGATTTGTTGTGCCACAACCAAGGTCGATGTAAAGAGAGGTGCAGTTGGGTGCGATGTATAATGTTGCATACTTGTTAATGAGTTAACAACCCAATGATTTATGCAAACATTCAATTAGTTGATAGCATAAAGTGATAGTTACATATATGTGATATGTAATCGGTATAATTACCTACCTTCATAGCTAAGAATAACTTGATGGCCATAGCCATTGTTGTTCTTATGTATGGTTGGATATCAACCTATTTGGAGATGTTCCTACGATCTCCCGAATTGATAAAAAGGGTTATTCAATTCGAAAAATAAATAGGATTTAATTAATGTATGTTGATGCATTCTTTATCATTCTTCTCGCATAAGCTCAATTTGTATTTCTAGGATAATCACTCGATCATGTCTTCTCTGAATTTGTGTTCCATTTTGGACACCAATAAACTGACTGGGACAAACTTCATGGACTGGCTTCGAAATCTGAGGATAGTCCTCAAGGCAGAGAAGCTTGCTTATGTCCTTGAAGATCAACTTCCCAACCGTCCTCCAGAATATGCAACTCCAGACCAATTAGTGGCCTATCAGTAACATGTGACCGATTCTGAACTTGCGAGTTGCATCATGCTAGCCGCTATGGTACCTGAGCTGCAAAACCAGCATGAGCATATGGATGCTTATACCATCATCTTCCATCTTCATGAGTTATTTGACGAGCATGCGAGATCCGAAAGGTTCGAGGTCCCCAGACTCCTCTTCACCTCTAAGATGCAGGAAGGCACTTCTATCTCACAGTTTGTGTTGAGGATGTTGGGGTACATTGAGCGACTGGGCAACCTCGATTTTGCAATGGATCATGAACTAAGTATTGACTTAATTCTGAATTATTTACCCAAAAGTTATTCACAATTTGTGCTGAACTATCGGATGAACAAGCTAGAGACTACCATTCCTGGGTTGCTCAACCTGCTGAAGACTATAGAGCCTTCTGTAAAGCAGGATCAGAAGACGGTACTGTTAGTTGGTTCCTCAAAGAAAGGTTCTAAGAGGAAGACCAAAGAATAGAATAAGGAAAAGAAGAAAAAGGCCAAAAAGACTGAAAAGACACCAAAAGGCACTTGCCATCACTGTGGCAAGGAGGGTCACTGGCGAAGAAACTGCAAGGTTTATCTTGAGTCCTTGAAGAAGAAGGCATCCGATGCCCCATCCTCTTCAGGTATCTTCGTTATTGAATGTCACTCTATTTCCTCAACCGCCTGGGTACTTGATACTGGGTGTAGCTCACATATATGTAATGACATACAGGAGCTAAGGAATAGAAGACGACTCGTCAAGGGAGAAGCGAATTTACGAGTTGGAAATGGAGCAAAGATTGCTGCTATTGCCATCGGAACATATTTGCTAAAGCTCCCTACTGGACGTGTCTTAGAATTGGATAATTGTTATTTTGTTCCTTCGTTAATAAAGAACATTGTATCTATTTCATGTTTGAATGAAAAGGGTTATCATTTAACATTTAGTAACAATTGTTGTTACATAACTTTAAATGGTGTTCTTTATGGGACCGGAACTTTGTGCTATGGTATCTACACGTTAGATTTATCCGGTGACATTTTCAATATCGAAGTTAGCAACAAACGTGCTCGAATAGATAATCGAATAGACTCCTATACGTGGCATTATCGTCTTGGCCATGTAAGTAAGAAACGCATGACCAAATTACACCGATGTGGAATTCTGGAATCATTTGAACCCGGTTCATTTGATACATGCGAATCATGCTTAAAAGGCAAGATGGCCAAATTACCCTTTTCCGGAAAAGGTAATCCAGTGGGAGAATTTCTTGGTCTAATACATACTGATGTATGTGGACCAATGTCAACTTTTGCACAAGGAGGCTATAGCTACTTCATTACCTTTATCGATGATCACTCACGATTCGGGTATGTGTTCTTGATGAAACACAAATCTGAAGCTTTTGAGAAATTCAAAGAGTTCAAAAATGAAGTAGAGAAATAGCTTGGCAAAAGTATTAAGATACTTTGATCCGATCGGGGTGGTGAATACATAAGTCAAGAGTTTCAAAATTATCTTAGGGACAATGGGATATTATCTCAATGGACTCCGCCGTATACACCACAGCATAATGGTGTATCTGAGAGGCGTAATCGAACTTTGATAGACATGGTTAGATCCATGATGAATCATGCAACTCTTCCAAAATCCTTTTGGGGCTATGCACTTAAGACAGCTGTTTACTTGCTAAACAGAGTGCCGACCAAGGTAGTCTCTACTACTCCATACGAGACGTGGAATAGTAAGAAACCTCACTTAACTCACCTTAAGATATAGGGTTGTCCTGCTTATGTGAAGCGGACCATATCAGACAAATTGGATGCTAAGTCTGATAAATGTCTATTTATTGGATACCCTAAGGAAACCAAGGGTTACCAATTCTATCATCCCTTGGAACAAAAGGTGTTTGTTTCAAGGCATGCTGTATTTCTGGAAAAAGAATTTCTTTTACAAGAATATAGTGGGAGTGGCATTGAACTTGATGAAGTTCAAGAAACTCCAATAGACATTAAAGAGACACCTAGTCTAGACCCACAACCAATAACTCATAATGATGAGCTATCAGTTGAACCTAAAACAACACCACCTCTTCGTAGGTCTGATAGGACACGTAATATTCCAGAGAGATACGGATTTCTCATAAGTGAATCGAACGACGTGTTACTCATAAGCGATGACGAACCTATCAGTTATGAAGATGTTCTGAAAAGTTCAGAAAGGGACAAATGACTTGAAGCCATGAAGTCGGAAATGGATTCCATGTACGAAAATCAAGTATGGGACTTGGTTAACCCACCTGAAGGGATTAAACCCATAGGGTGCAAGTGGGTTTTCAAGAAGAAAACCGACATGGAAGATAATGTTGTTACCTTTAAGGCTAGATTAGTGGCAAAAGGATATCGTCAGAAACAAGGAATTGATTATGACGAAACCTATTCGCCAGTAGCTATGCTTAAATCCATTCGGATGCTCCTGGCCATAGCAGCTCATTATGATTATGAGATATGGCAAATGGATGTGAAAACAGCTTTCCTTAATGGAAACCTGCTTGAGGATGTATACATGATACAACCTGAAGGTTTCACATTGGTTGACAAAACCAAAATATGCAAGATTCGGCGATCCATATATGGACTGAAGCAAGCATCCAGGAGCTGGAACATCCGTTTTGATGAGACAATCAAAGAGTTTGATTTCTCACAAAATCCTGACGAACTTTGTGTGTACAAGAAGGTTAGTGGGAGTGCAGTCGTATTCCTAGTATTATATGTCGATGACATATTACTTATAGGAAACAATATATCAGTCTTACAGTCGGTTAAAATTTGGTTGTCCAAAATTTTCTCCATGAAAGACCTGGGAGAAGCAACCTATATCCTTGAAATTAGAATCTATAGAGATAGATCAAAACGGTTGCTTGGTCTTTCGCAGTCTACATATAGAGACCGAGTTCTTAAAAGGTTTAGCATGTCGGAATCCAAGAAAGGTTACCTTCCCATCAGGCATGGGATCAACCTTTCAAAGTCTATGTGTCTGCGCACAGAAGACGAGAGGATTTGCATGAATAAGATTCCTTATGCATCCGCGATAGGATCTATCATGTATGCTATGTTATGTACTAGGCCCGATGTATCGTATGCTCGGAGCGTCACGAGCAGATACCAGTCTGTTCCAGGAATGGATCATTGGGCGGCTGTCAAGATAATCCTTAAGTACTTAAGAAGAACTAAGGATGTGTTCCTAATATATGGAGAAGGAGATATGGTAATACGCGGGTATACAGATGCCAGTTTCCAGACAGATAAGGATGACTCCAAATCTCAGTCTGGATACGTATTTACTTTGAATGGAGGTGCAATAAGTTGGAAGAGTTCCAAGCAAGACACTATAGCGGATTCTACCACGGAAGCGGAATACATTGCGGCTTCGGAAGCAGCAAAATAAGCAGTCTGGATCAAGAAGTTTGTCTCGGAACTTGGTGTCGTTCCAACCATTGATGAAGCAATACCGGTTTACTGCGACAACAATGGAGCTATTGCACAAGCAAAGGAACCAAGGTCTCATCAGCGATCCAAACACGTGCTTCGCCGCTATCATTTGATTAGAGAGATTATAAGTAGGAATGATATACAAATTGAGAAAATTCCCACTGAAAGAAATTTAGCGGATCCTTTAACTAATGCCTTGCCTCATAGCAAGTTTGAGGTTCATGTTAGAGCCTGTGGTATTGGATACCATAGCGATTGGCATTAGGCCAAGTGGGAGTTTGTTAGTAATATGAGAGAAGTGTCCTAAGGCAATCGCCTTATGATTGTAATCATTTACTTTGATAAATGAATTAATATTCACTATTTGAGTATACATGTTCGTGTATTTGATTGAGATCTTAAACTCATTTACTGAATGCCCGCAATACAATTCACAGCATGAGAGAATTTATGATGAATTCATAACTAGTGATTATCTCTACATGTGCAATTGTGATGTATTGAAATTGTCCCTAGTCAATGAATTGATAAATACGGACACTATCAATTCTGTTGAGACTAGCATGGGTTATTCTCTAATCAGCTGATTCTCACTGGCTGGTGACATTGGGATGTCCGGAGATAAACATGAATGCTAGTTAAGGGAACTAGTTCATTGGAGTGACTAGCTGTAAAACTTCATATGGTAATCTACATATAGATATGTCAATAAAGTTCTCACTGCAACATAAGTGCGATGTTCCTTTGACTTGCGGTGTTCAAGTCATCTTGGTCATCAAGACTTATACTTTGACATCTTAAGCAAGCATCTCCAAGGAGGTGTGGACCTAGGATGATTGGGTATAAGCCGAAGTGCCAGAGCATCACATGATCAGAGTATGAATATCTCAGATACATGAGAGTAATTAGAATCCGTTGGACGAGAAAGACATTGCTTGGGCTAGGTGTTACGTAGTCAGCCTAGTGGGGACTGACACACATAGAGCATGTCCTGAACCAAGAAGGTATAAGATGGTGAATGGAATGAGGCACGATTCATTAAAGCTGCTGAAGGGTTTCCGAATTATTTCTGAGATCAACCGTTGATCTTTCGATTAATTGGGGATCATAATGTACTACTAGGTGTCACTCATGATCGTTCTATAATTGGTTAATTATAGACGACCAACATAAATCGAAAGCCTATTTAGTCACACGCACTACATGTAATCCGAGGGATTTAAAACGTGTTGAAAATTTGATTTTCCGATCAAGAGAGATAAGTCGAATCTGAATTTTTCAGAGACGCATCGGAAGCATAAAATGGCTAAGTCTTTTGAAGACTTATTGGACGAATTAAATGAGTTTAATTCGTACGGTTTCGGCTTGGGTTTGGCCGCCCAATGAGGGTCCCCACCCTCTTTGTTTGGCCGGCTACAATAAAAGGGGAGAACCAAATTGTTTTGTTCAAATTATAAAATAAACCGCGCGTGGTTTGTTTTATAAAATTATGGATAAAGAAATTTATATAAAGAAATTTATATAAAGAAATTTATTTTTCATGGAAATTAAAATAAACCTTGGATTGGTTTATTTTATTTTATAAAATCAATAAAGGATTGATTTACCATGATAAAGAAATTTATATAAAGAAATTTCTTTCCATAATAAAAGGGGAGACATGGTTGTTTTTATTATAAATTAAGTTATAATAAAACTTGGCATAACGGAATAATTCATAGAAAAATTTATAAGATAAATTTCTTATGAAAATTTATTTCGTTAAAAGGAGACTTGGCGATTAAGTGGCTACTATATAAAGGTACCAAGGCAAGGCTTGGAAATCAATCCAAGAGATCAAGGATTCTTGCCTAGCCTCTCTCCCTCTCCTTCTCTCCCTCTCCCTCCTCTAGTGGCGCCGGCCCTAGAGGCCCTCTTTTTGGTTGCCGTGAGCTTCCTCCACCGAGAAGAGGCCGAAGAAGAAGAAGAAGCGGGCGCGACTCCTTCCTTCCTCCCGGAATCTTGATTCCGTTCTTCGTTTGGTGGTTAGTCATTCCATCTCTCTCTTGGTATTCTTGTCGTGCCTTTGGAGAATCTAGTAGTTCTTGTCGGCACGAAACTCGTGGCTTTGCGAAGTCATCCCGAAGAAAACTCAGCGTGGACGCGAATAGAGGCGGAGATTCCAAGGGACGCTACGGTTGGATCTCGTCCCTTTCTACGAGTTACGCGAGGTATTAAGTAAATTAGTTTACTTTCTGCAAAATTTTAAATGTATGATCATGTCTCCACAACATAAAGTTGCATGCTAGATACGTGGTTTAAATAATTTGAGAAATTATTTATGCTAAACCTTCCGCTGCACGTAATTAAATTTTAAAATTACGAACCCATATCCATGTCAACATGCACCCGGTCCCAACAGTATGTTGAGTGTGCAGGATGTACAGGTTACACATATAGACTTGGCTCGACGACCTCGGTAGGGTGAGGGTGGCATGGAGACAAGCTGGAGGCTTGTGTGCACCCGAGGGACCTTGGAGAGCAAGGACGATGATCTGATGGGCGCGGACTTCGAGGCATGCGTGAAGGATGGCATGGAGGCAAGCTGGAGGCTTGCGTGCATCCGAGGGACGGGAGTCGAAGATGAAGAGGGCGTGATGGCAATAGTTGAGGTTGCTGATGAGGAGTTAGTCGAGTCATGAGGGTACGAGTGTTGTGTGATTGTACTCGGGAAATCCTAGGGGTTGAGTGCTGAGAGAAGTGTACTCGGGAAGGAAACCCTAGGTTGGTGAGTTGGGCAATCGACTGCCCTTGGGGTAGTCGACTAATAAAACTCACAGAAGGTTTGCAGCCCTGGACCAGTCGACTACCCTGGGGGCAGTCGACTGGTGGCGAGTTGTCAGCCTAGGGTTCTATTTAAAGAGGACTTCGTGGAGGCTAAGAGTTTTGACGAAACTCGCTTGGGTAAAGTGAGTTAGTAGTCTCTGTTGGTGCAGAAAGCACCATATCGAACCTTGTTTTGATATTGGCAAAGGATTCAAAGTTAAGTACAACTTGTGATCTAATGTTGTTCACTGAGTGTGCAGAAAAAGCCCTAGCGAAGGACTGCTAGGCACCTGGCGAAGGAATGCCAGGATTCAAAGCCCTAGCGAAGGACTGCTAGGCAACTAGCGAAGGGCTGCTAGTCATCAAGCTCTAGTGAAGGACTGCTAGGCAACTAGCGAAGGGCTGCTAGTCACCAAGTCCTAGCGAAGGACTGCTAGGCAACCAGCGAAGGGCTGCTAGTCACCAAGTCCTAGCGAAGGACTGCTAGGCAACTAGCGAAGGGCTGCTAGTCATCAAGTCCTAGCGAAGGACTACTAGGCAACTAGCGAAGGGCTGCTAGTCATCAAAGACCTGGCGAAGGGCTGCTGGGCACCTAGCGAAGGGATGCTAGGATACCAAGCCCTAGCGAAGGACTTCTAGGCAACTAGCGAAGGACTACCAGTATCAAAGCCCTAGCGAAGGACTGCTAGGCAACTGGCGAAGGGCTGCCAGTATCCAAGACCTGGCAAAGGACCGTTAGGCAAAAGTGCAACCAAAGGAGCGTTGGCATCAGGTACATTCTCCCGAGAGGAGTAGGTGAGGGTGCGTTCCCCGTCGAGGGAACAGTAGGCGTCGGTTCGACCAAGGTTCCATTTTGGAGACCCAAAGTCAGAACCAAGATAGCTAAGGCTGTATAAACTAACCACTTAATGTTTTCTTGTGTTTTGGACTAACCCTGGATGCAGGACCGAAGGAACAAGTGTCTGCAGCTCAGAGAGCCTCAAAGGAGTGAGGCAACAGTTGACCAGGGCGCCTGGAGTGTCCCGGGCGCCCCAAGGTGAACACAAAACACACAAATCAGAAGCAAGCTTCGACAGTGCATCCTGCGGGCGCCCCCGTGCTCACGGGCGCCCCCGTGCTCACGGGCGCCCCCGTGCTCCCGGGCACCCCCAGCGTCCCGGGTGCCCCCAATAACAAAGCATCGAAGCAGCCCCAGCGAAGCCTAAAGGATAAGTGTTTGACCCGGTCAACCCAGGCACCCCGAGCGCTCCAGGCGCCCCGGTCAACATCTATCCCGAGAAGGAAGGGATCAGACGGTGACCGATATCCAACCGGATCAAACGCCATGTGGGGGGCGCCCCCGACGTCCCGGGCGCCCCCAGGCGCTATATAAAGGACCCTCGACCAAGGCTTCAGGACACAACTCCCGATCAACTCTTCTACGCTCTTTTGCACTCGCGCTTCACCTCAGAATCCTTCCAACTCGAGCCGACGACGTCCCGCTGCTCCGAAAAAGTCGATCTACCCCGGACGTCGATAAAAGAGCTATTTAAAGTTTACTGTACTTAATTCTATAATAATTATTTGTAAACTATTTTGCGCACTATATAGAATTTCCCAAAGTAAACGGTCAACGATCGTGGGCCTTGGAGTAGGAGTCGACACATGCTCCGAACCAAGTAAAATCGACTGTGTCTCTGTGTTGTGATTTTTAATTTCCGCTGCGTACTTGCTCTTAGTTTTTCCGAAAAACGATTTCCGATATTCACCCCCCCTCTATCGGTTTTCTCGATCCAACAAGTGGTATCAGAGCGGGGTAGTTCAAACATGGTGCAACCACCAGTTTGAAAGTTTTTCGGATTTACAAAATTTTTAATCTTATTTCTTTTTTTTCTAGTTAATCAACACCACTCGATTTTTTGTTCGCCTTTTATTTTAAAATAAAAAATATCTGTAGGTGGATTTAAATTTTGAATTCTCATTTTTTCACCATAAGTTAGAATTGTGAAAATAATCAATTTTTTAAAAAAAATGTGTCATAACCTTTTTATTATTATTTTAATATTATTTTTTCTCGAAAATCGTGCTACTTTAAGTCGAGCATTTTTTTTTAAATTCTTACTTTGTCATTATTAATCAGAATTGACATTTTCAAAAATTTATCATAAATTATTTTATTAATATTTCGCCTTGAAATTTATGCAACATTTATTTTGGACTATTTTTTTCCTTCTCCCGCACTACTAATCCAAGACCAAGTCTTGGTACATTTCTGTTATTTCTTTTGTGTGCAAGGATTAGACTAAATGACCAACCACGAGTGGAACAGTGCCCGTCCACCACTATTCTCCGGCGACAACTTCAAGTTTTGGAGATGTCAAATGGAATCCCTTCTGAAGGCCCACATGGACTTATGGCGGATCATCCAAACGGGATTCTCATTTCCCGTAGAAGATGAGTCATCAATCGAGTGGGATAAACAGGATGAACACACCCTCAGTCAAATCGAGACCGATGCAAGGGCAACTGCAATTCTACAATGTGGCCTAACCAAGGTGCAACTCGAGCTAGTAGGCCCATGCAGATGTGCTAGAGAAATCTCGGAAAAATTGGTTAACCTTCATCAAGAGATCTCAGATGAAGAAGAAGATCAGGTAAATTATCTTGCCCTTTCAGTCCAAGCACAAACAGCCGAGTCAGAGTCTGAACCCGAATACAAAATTGAACCAGAATTAGATGACGAATTAACTGAGACGGTAACTGATTTTGAATTCTTTTCAAAATTAGAATTAAATAATCAAACAGATACTATAATGGTCGAGGAAGGTGTAAATTTTTATTGCAGGGAAAACTCCTAAAGAACCACCAAAGAAGGAGCTTCAACCAGTACCCGAGTCCGACTCAGACACAGAATCAGAAGATGAGCCTAGATCCGAGGCGGCAAGAATCAAGGGGGAGATTCCCAATAATGAACCAAAAGGTAAAAGTGTAAAATCAGATTTTAAAAATCATGTATTTGTTACACATGCAGGGAGAGAGGGCACTACCAAAGTGAGTGTCCTACTCGTAAGATTCAAACGACACCACCGATGGTGAAAAAGGAACCAGTTCCAAGAGCACGAAGGGACAAAAGTCGCATCCAATGCTTCAAGTGCCAGGAGTTCGGGCATTACTAACGTGAATGCACAGATAAAAGAGCTACCAAGAATGCCGCACAAACAATCGACAAAGGTAAATTTATAGTATTTAAAAATCCGTTATTTACCTTAAATAATGTGATTGATTCATGTAACTTAATTAAAGCAAACTTCAGAAAATTGAAACAAGAAAATGAAACCCTAAAACATAAGGTCAATAAGTTAGAAAATTTAATTCATAATCTTGCTGGTTTCGAAAATCCAGAGTATTACTCCAATTGTGACCTTACTTAGACAATTGTTTGTTTTAATTATGTGTTTCTTTTTCTGCTTAGAATTAGGATTGGTTAGTGTAAGGACTAAATCAATTAATTCAAATTTGAACAACATAGTATTGGGTGGAGGTGAGATGATAGTACGTTAGGGAAGCCATCTTGGCGGAACTAGCCGAAGCTACCGATCCAAGACCCAAACTAGTTAGATCAGAATTTACCAAAAAGTAATTTTGAAGATGAAATTTCACTAAAAGGCTTTGTCTAGGAAAGGGTTGATGATCCAATAAGGCTACGGCCAAAGAAGGCCTTGTGCCTCGCCAAGACCTGGAAGCCAATTTTTGAAATTCAAATTTAATTTATTCTTTGTTAAATTCGAATCTAACACAAATTTTCAGTTAATTTTAGATTCAAATATCTCTTTTCAAAACAAATTTAAATTGGATTTAAAAAACTTTTCAAAATTAATCATGGTCTTTTCAAAATAAATCATTCTATTAAAATATGCATCTCACAAAACAGTTAAGGATATCCTGTTTTGTCACTTAGAAATGGGTGAGATGCTTAGGACCTAAAAGTTGAGTCCAACCCAACAAACTAATTCAGATAAATCAAATCTTAATTAATTCAATTAAATCAAAACTTAATTAATTCAATTAAATCAAATCTTAATTAAATCAATTAAATTCAATTAAATCTTAATTAAATTCAATTAAATTAAACCTTAATTAAATCAAATAAATTCAATTAAATCTTAATTAAATAAATTAAATTCAATTAAATCAATTAAATTTAATTCAATCAAAATCAAAATTTAATTCAACTGAACAAACTTAACCCTCTAAATTTTTATTTTCAGAAAAATCAAATTTAACTTTTTAACTAAGAGTCAATGTTTCAAATCATTGCAATTAAAATCAAGTCTCTTTTGTTCACTAACCTGAAATTTATTTCATGACATTTATTTCTTTCCTTTACCATTATACAAACATTTTTTGAAAATTAGTTTACTCTTGTATGGCAAAAAGTCACCCTAGGGATTACTTAGGATATTTTCTTTTTGTCTACAGTCCAGGCTTAGATATTTATTTTTTTTGGTCTTAAAAAAAATTTTCTATGTTTTCAAATAATCACTATATTTTTTGAAAATTGTGCTTTACAAAAAAAACCATTATCATTTCAAAATGTTTTTCGAAAACGGGATTTATGCTTTAAAATTATCTTCATTTCAAATTGAATTTTCTAAAATTATATTACCATGCTAGTATTCAAAACTATTCTTTTGATTTTAGTAAACCCTAAAGACACAAAGGAAGGTCTACTTAATGATCTACAAAGACTCCGAGGATGTGTCAAATTTAGGGGGAGTCTAAATCAAAAGAAATTATTTCTAACAAGTTTGAAATTATTAGATAATTCGTATAATTTGAATCCAACCTTATGACTCAGAGGAAGATCGCTTGTAGTCAACAAGCTTCCTAGGACTGGGTCGAGTTAAGTGGGAGATCAAATTAAAAGAATTATTGAGCATTTTTAAAATTATATATTTTCATGCATTGCACCTTTAAAATCCTTTTGAAAACTTAAATAATTACTCTTTCAAAATACTATCCTGTAAAATCATTTTGCTAATATATATCATCACTTTCAAAATTTTACGTGACTTTGGAATACTTTTAAAATTCTATTGAGAATACTTTTGAAATTAATATTTACTTGACTTTGGAAAATTTTCCAGGACACTTAAGGAAAGGTCCTTGTAGTTAACAAGGCTTCCTAGGATTGTGTTAGACTGTAAAATAAACCAAGTCTAGTAAAATATTGTGCCTCCAAAGTTGATACATTTTTCAAAATATACTTGCATATATTTTCAAAATACTATCATTTTGGCTTATCAAAATTCTTTTGGAAATAATATTTACTTGAGTTGAAAAATTTCCAGGACACTTAAGGAAATTTCCTTGTAGTTAACAAGGTTTCCTAGGATTGTGTCAGACTGAAAAAGAAACCAAAGCAAGTAAAAGATTATGTGTAAGTACTTTCAAAAAGATAAGTCAAGTAATTTTAGTAATTTTCTTTAATATTTTAAAAGTACGTATGTTTTTCAAATTCATAATATCTTTCAAAATACTTATGCCTTTCAAAAGCTCAATAAAGTACTTGCATTCTTGTGCATTTTTCAAAATATTCAGAACAAGTAAACTTATTGGTTATCATATACACTTGACTCCAATTATGATTTTGAACATAAATTTTTCAGTCTTTCTAAATTTTTTAAATTATCATAACACTTGACATTACTTCGCTCAATTTTTTTCACAAGCTCTGATACACAAATTTAAATTTCTTTCAAAATATATTTTACAAAATTTTTTATTGATATAAGACCAAGGGGGAGAGTAGAAAAAGTGAAATTAAAAATTTCTTTCTTAAAATTTTTTTCCCTTTTCAAAGAAAGTTTTTCTTAGAATGGTCTAAAACATAAGGAGAAGAATTTCACATTATGGGGGAGAAAAAGGAAAAAGAGAAAGGAATTTTTTTTAACAAGTGCTTCAAAAATTTCGAAGTATTTCTAAGTGTTTTCAAATTTTTTGAGTACATATTTTTCTCCTAAGTAAAATTTTCCTTAGTAAACAAATTTATTCCCAATTCTCAAAATTTGAAACTTTGTTTAAGGGAAATCTAGCTTCAGAATTTTGCCTAAATTTTGAAAAATTTTGCCAAAAATTTGAAACAAGTTTTGTTAGTGAAAATGCTTTTACTCCATTTTTTGAAAAACACTTTGTTAAAGACATGAAGCACTTAGGAAAACTCAAAAATCCCTGTTAGATACCTTGAACACCCATGTTTGTTTTTGATATATGTCAAAGGGGGAGGAATGGTCAAAGTTAAATATTTTGCAAGTATTCAGGGTTTTAGGGGGAGTATGAAAAAAAAATTTTGATAATTTTTTTATATACTTCATTGTGTTTTTTCCTATACTTCATTGTGTTTTTACCTTCTTTTATTAAATATTATAAGTTTTTACTTAACTTTGAATTGTGTTGCCATAAATCAAAAAGGGGAAGATTGTTGGTGCAGAAAGCACCATATCGAACCTTGTTTTGATATTGGCAAAGGATTCAAAGTTAAGTACTATTTGTGATCTAACGTTGTTCACTGAGTGTGCAGAAAAATCCCTAGCAAAGGACTGCTAGGCACCTGGCGAAGGAATGCCAGGATTCAAAGCCCTAGCAAAGGACTGCAAGGCAACTAGCGAAGGGCTGCTAGTAATCAAGCCCTAGCGAAGGACTGCTAGGCAACTAGCGAAGGGCTGCTAGTCACCAAGTCCTAGCGAAGGACTGCTAGGCAACTAGCGAAGGGCTGCTAGTCATCAAAGACCTGGCGAAGGGCTGCTGGGCACCTAGCGAAGGGCTGCTAGGATACCAAGCCCTAGCGAAGGACTGCTAGGCAACTGGCGAAGGACTACCAGTATCAAAGCCCTAGCGAAGGACTGCTAGGCAACTGGCGAAGGGCTGCCAGTATCCAAGACCTGGCAAAGGACCGTCAGGCAAAAGTCCTACCAAAGGAGCGGTTGGCATCAGGTACATTCTCCCGAGAGGAGTAGGTGAGGGTGCGTTCCCCGTCGAGGGAACAGTAGGCGTCGGTTCGACCTAGGGTTCCATTTTGGAGACCCAAAGTCAGAACCAAGATAGCTAAGGCTGTATAAACTAACCACCTAATATTTTGTTGTGTTTTGGACTAACCCTGGATGCAGGACCGAAGGAACGAGTGTCTGCAGCTCAGAGAGCCTCAAAGGAGTGAGGCAACAGCTGACCAGGGCGCCCGGAGTGTCCCGGGCGCCCCCAAGGTGAACACAAAACACACAAATCAGAAGCAAGCTTCGACAGTGCATCCTGCGGGCGCCCCCGTGCTCCTGTGCGCCCCCAGCGTCCCGGGCGCCCCCAATAACAAAGCATCGAAGCAGCCCTAGCGAAGCCTAAAGGATAAGTGTTTGACCCGGTCAACCCGGGCGCCCCGAGCGCTCCGGGCGCCCCGGTCAACATCTATCCCGAGAAGGAAGGGATCAGACGGTGACCGAGATCCAACCGGATCAAACGCCACGTGGAGGGCGCCCCCGACGTCCCGGGCGCCCCCAGGCCCTATATAAAGGACCCTCGACCAAGGCTTCAGCA
Source organism: Boesenbergia rotunda (assembly GCA_024364735.1). Lineage (NCBI taxonomy): Eukaryota > Viridiplantae > Streptophyta > Magnoliopsida > Zingiberales > Zingiberaceae > Boesenbergia > Boesenbergia rotunda. Next base: position 177,426 of record JAGFNQ010004283.1, read on the forward strand.
CAGAACTCCTGATCAACTCTTCTACGCTCTTCTGCACTCGCGCTTCGCCTCGGAATCCTTCCAACTCGAGCCGACGACGTCCCGCTGCTCCGAAAAAGTCGATCTACCCTGGACGTCGGTAAAAGAGCTATTTAAAGTTTACTGTACTTAATTCTGTAATAATTATTTGTAAACTATTTTGCGCACTATATAGAATTGCCCAAAGTAAACGGTCAACGACCGTGGCCTTGGAGTAGGAGTCGACACAGGCTCCGAACCAAGTAAAATCGACTGTGTCTTTGTGTTGTGATTTTTAATTTCCGCTGCGTACTTGCTCTAAGTTTTTCCGAAAAACGATTTCCGATATTCACCCCCCCTCTATCGGTTTTCTCGATCCAACAGTCTCTTGTGCCTAGATAGTGTCCAAGGTGTTGTGGCGAGGTTTCTCCACCCACAAGGAGCGACGAGGGCTAGCCGGAGTTATCCGGTGATTGATCCACCGACGGATTCATGGATTAGTCACCCGTCCGGGGTGGATACCAAGTAAATCTTCATTGTTAGAATTGGTTAGTTTTTGTTTTATTGTTTTATTGTATATTCCACTGCGCAAACTAACAACGTAGGTGAAAAGAATCGAAGAAACTCTATTCACCCCCCTCTAGAGTACCGGAATCGATCGTACAATTGGTATCAGAGCGAAGGACCGCTCTTGATCGGACTAACTACCGAGAGAGCACACGCTAGAGGAAAATGGAAGGAGAGGGTCTGCTAGGATGGGATATCCGGATTCCACCTTCGTACGACCGCGACGATTTCGCATATTGAAAAGGTAAAATGTCATATTTTCTAATGGTTAATATTGAAGATTGGATGTGTATAGAAATAGGTTTCGATTCTCTCAAGGACAAAAAGGGAAGGATTCTAAAGAAGAAATGGACCGAGGAGCAAATTCATCAATCCGAGATCAATAAAAAGGTAACCAAAATGTTAATCAATTTAATACCTAATGACATTTTGGATAGGATAGGTGAGTATAGGGATGCTAAGGAATTATGGAACATGCTAGTAGCGCTTCATGAAAACTCTGCACGAGGAGAAGAAGAAGAAGAGCCCAAGAAAATGGGCTTAATGGTCCAAGAAGAGGAGAAGGATCAATCGGATGAGGAGAGGAGCTCGACATCCGAAGAGGAGAAAAAGGAAGAAGAATCATCTACATCCTCAAGTGAAGTGGCACGAGAAGATAAGAGACCATCTCAAATGCCGGAACAAGAGGAAGTATCCACTTCATCCAAAGTTGAAGAAGAAGCCAACCTAGCTTCCACCTCCACCAAAGCAAGGAAAAAGGACCACATCACATGCTTTGGGTGTAACGAAAAGGGACACTATAAGGATAAGTGTCCAAATGGTAAGAAAAAGGAGGTACACTCTAAACTCATCTCAATTCCTTCAAAATTTAACATGGGGTGTAAGAATGAAGAAGCCCAAGCCAAAAAGAAGAGAATTAGATGCTTTACGTGTGGTGAGTTAGGGCACTACCACACGAAGTGCCCAAAGAGTGGAGAGCTCATGAAGATGGAGCACTTAAGAAGATGGGAGAAAGAAGAAAGAAAGAAGAAAAAAAGCCCATATCATGGAGGAACTACAAGGGTAAGAGAGGTAATCCCTAATTTTAAAGTTAAATGTAATTCAAATTCAAGTTCCTCTATGCATGCTAAAAATAGTGTAAATTGCTCATCCATGCATGCTAGGATTAATGAAAATTGCTTACTTATGCACAATCATGGATTTAAGTATCATGATAGGAGTAGGGTTAACAAAGTAGATCAAAATCCTAAGAAGAACATTCATTGTGAAAAATTCAAGACCTCTAGACTTAAGGATCAAGGCAAAAATCCCAAGAAGGGGAGGGATGTGCCTAGAATGGAGGGTAGGTCTAGGAATGTCCAAAGTGGACATATGGATTCTAGGTTTAGGAACCTAGAAAGGGAAAATCAAGCTTTAAGGGAAAAGCTTGACAGGTTAGAGAAAACCCTAGAGAGATTCACTATTGTATCTAAGGGTTTAGATATGGTGTTGGGTGGTTTAAACCGCACCAATGATAGATCGGGGTTGGGATACCGGTCTAAGAACTCTCATGCCAAGGGAAAGAAATATGCTATGGTAGCATATGATTATGGCAAGAAGGGGAAGTCCAAAAATGGCAAGGGGTACCATTTAAAGGAAAAAGAAATGACTTAACCAAGGACAAGGTGTCTAAGGTTAAGAGGGTTAAGTTTGTAGGCCAAGAGTCACCGGGGGAACACCGGTATGGTCTAGTGTTTGTTGACTCACCTAAGGAGGTGGCTAGGTCTAAGAGCTTAAGGGAGAGCTCTAGGAGTCTTTGGGATATATGGTGAATGGACCATAGGAGGGGGTGCTCCTAGAGGTCTAGATCGACCATGGAGTGTGCCAAAAGAATTGGAGACGAACTTGAGTCTAAATTTTTGAGTTTTGGCACGGTATTTTTGAGTTTCATGCATGGAAATATGACATTGGGGTCATATTGCATGAAAAATGATTTTTGATGTGCACATGTCATATAAATCAATGTTAGGGATGCATTGTGGATTGGTACGTATGGGCAGAGACATCAAGGGGAACCGAATCTAGGACTTTTGGTTAAGGTTTGAGTGAATTTTTTTTTGCTAGTTTTGGATTTTGTGTCAAACTTAGGAATGGTGATAGATACATTTTGAAATGTATTTTTCCCAAGTAGGTATGGGTACCACAAATGTCTCCACAAAATTTAGGAATTTTTGGAGATTTATGAAATTTCTGACGCATTTCTAAATTTCGTCAGAAAGGCTAAAATTCTGATTTTCAGAATATCAGTCGACTACCCTCGGGGGCAGTTGACTGGTCAAAGCTGATTATTGTATCAGCAGCTGGGTATGTGTCCAAATGATGCAAAACAAGTGTATGGGGGGCTAGCACACATTGTTTATGGTCATTAGGGATTGAAAGAACTAATAATTGGGATATTGTTAGGTTCTTTTTGATGTTAGGCAAAGGGGAGAAGTGTTGGGATTAAGTTGGGAAACCAAACACACCTTTGCTAGAAACCCTAGGTTTAGGGGAGCTAAGATTAAGGGGGAGCATGGTTACTCCATTCTTGGCGTAAGGGGAACCTTGGAGAGGTTCTTAAAAAGCCTTTGTAAGTCCAATGTAGGGGGAGCTTTAGAGAAGCTTTAAAAAGTCCGTTTTGTGTAAAAAGTCCAAACTTGGAGGGTTAGGTGTGGAAATTCCTAACTTTGGGAAGTTAGGTGTGGGAAAATCCTAACTTGGAGGGTTAGGTGTGAAAAATCCTAACTTGGAGGGTTAGGTGTGGGGAGCCTTGGGATAGATTTTAAAAAGCCCGTTTCAAAAAATTCCTAACTTGGAGGGTTAGGTGTGGGATGTCTTGGGGTAGGCTCCATTTTTGCATTGCATAAGCATTGTTTTTGCTATTGACTACTATTTTGCTTTTCCTAATTTAAACGTATTGCCAAATATCAAAAAGGGAGAGATTGTTGAGGCAATTTGTGGTCCGGAGTAACCAAGTGTTTTGATGTTTGGGTAAAGGATTTAAGTTAGGATTTCCCTTGTGATCTCATATGTGTATGTTGAGTGTGCAGGATGTACAGGTTATATATATGGACTTAGCTGGACCGCCTCTGTACGGTGAAGGGTGGTATAGAGACAAACTGGAGGCTTGTGTGCACTCGAGGTACCTTGGAGACCAGGGACGATGAGCTGATGGGCGTGAACTTCGAGGCATACGTGAAGGATGACATGGAGGCAAGCTGGAGTCTTGCGTGTATCCGAGGGACGGGAGTTGAAGATGAAAAGGGCATGAAGGCAATAGTTGAGACTGCTGATGAGGAGTCAGTCGAGTCATGAGGGTACGAGTGATGTGTGATTATACTCGGGAAATCCTAGGGGTCGAGTGTTGAGAGAAGTATACTCAGGAAGGGAAACCTTAGGTTGGTGAGTTGGGCAATCGACTGCCCTTGGGGCAGTCGACTGATAAAACTCACAGAAGGTTTGCAGCCCTGGACCAGTCGACTGGTAGCGGCTGGTGAGTTGGCTGAAAATTCGAACGTTGGGGTTGCAATGGTCAATTTTCAGTGGCACCAGTCGACTACCCTGGGAGCAATCGACTGGTGGTGAGTTGTCAGCCTAGGGTTCTATTTAAAGAGGACTTCGTGGAGGCTGAGAGTTTTGACGAAACTCGCTTGGTTAAAATGAGTTAGTAGTCTCTTGTGCCCAAATAGTGTCCAAGGTGTTGTGGCGAGATTTCTCCACCCACAAGGAGCGACGAGGGCTAGCCAGAGGTTATCCGGGGATTGATCCACCGACGGATTCTTGGATTAGTCACCCGTCCGGGGTGGATACCAATTAAATCTTAATTGTTAGCATTGGTTAGTTTTTGTTTTATTGTTTTATTGTATATTTCGCTGCGCAAACTAACAACGTAGGTGAAAAGAATCGAAGAAACGCTATTCACCCCCTCTAGCGTACCGGAATCGATCGTGCAAAGTCTTGATCGGTCTGTGGACTGATCAGGTTCGTTGCTGTTCGATACAGATAGATTTCTGATCGGTCTGTGGACTGATCAAACCGATTCCTGATCGGTCACTATGACCAATCAGGGTGATTCCTGGTGGATCTATGGACGATCATATTTCAGATAAGTTTCTGAAACACTGATACGTTCCAGAAACTCTAAGATCGTTTAAACTCCCAAAACAAATTTGTATCAAGTTTGTATCAAAAACAATGCTCCAACCAATTTTACTTAATTGGAATGTCCATGTATGTTCTTGGAACCAAATACACATGTATGATGCATTGGTTTTCCCCATACTTAGTCAAATTAATATTATCTCTTCAACCTCATTATTCAATGGATGCATTATACATTTTGAATAATTTGGTTGATCCTAACATCTCACCCCATTTCTAGCAATACAAAAATATTTTGTTAGACCTTATTGTTTGTGTGAGATGTCCCCAAGTTACCCAGTAATTTGGAATGACCATGAAGGGTTTTTACCATGATCCTATTGTGCATGACACATCCCTAATTCCCTCCTTAAAAAACTAAATTCACTTTCGAAGAGTGATTTGGTGAAAATGTCCGCTAGATTAGATTTTGACTCAACATGTGAGTGTACAATATCTCCTCTAGCAACATGATCTCTAATGAAGTGATGACTCACTTCAATGTGTTTGGTCCTTGAATGGTGGACTGGATTTTTTGTAAGGTTTATGGTGCTTGTGTTGTCACACAACACTTACACACCCTTGTAAGATAATCCATAGTCCTCTAAGAAGTGTATCATCCACAACAATTGTGATACACTCTCCCCCATGGCAATATACTCCGCCTCGGTCGTGGACAGAGCAACACAATGTTGCTTCCGACTTGACCAACTCACCAATGATGATCCTAAGAATTGGCAACCCCCACTTGTGCTTTTCCGATCCAACTTGCACCCAGCATAGTCGGAATCGGTATAGTCTATCAAATCAAAAGACTCTGAACGGGGGTACCATAGACCAACTCCAATAGTGCCCTTAAGGTATCTCAAAATCCTCTTAACAGCAATTAAATGAGATTCCTTGGCACATACTTGGTACCTAATGCACATACCCACAGAAAAAAAAATGTTCGGGCGACTCGCTGTGAGGTATAGCAAACTACCTATCATGCTTCTATATTGGGTTAAATCAAATGGCTTCCCATTCTCATCATTATCTAATCGCGTGTTAGTCGCCATGGGAGTGGTTACCTCCTTTGAGTGACTCATATTGAATTTCTTGAGCATCTCTTGAGTATATTTGGATTGATGCACATGAATTCCGTCTGTTGTTTGTTTGATTTCAAGTCCAAGGAAGAAAGTCAATTCTCCCACTAGACTCATCTCAAACTCACTCTCCATGTGCTCATTGAACTCATTCAAATAGCCCTTGTTGTTGGAGCCACAAATTATGTCATCAACATATACTTGGGTTACAAAAATATTTTCACCATCTCTACGTAAGAATAGTGTAGGGTCTATTTGACTTCTCACGAAGCCTTTTTCAATCAAAAATGTTGACAACCGCTCATACCAAGCACGAGGTGCTTGTTTTAGCCCATAATGAGCCTTCTTTAGCTTATACACGTGGTTTGGAAATTCAGAATTTTCAAACCCCGGTGGTTGTTCAACATAGACCTCTTCTTTAATGAAACCATTTAAGAAGACTGATTTCACATCCATTTGATAGAGTTTGAAACCTCTATGTGCTGTAAATGCAAGCATCAATCGAATGGACTCCAATCGTGCCACGGGAGCATATGTCTCATCATAATCAAGACCTTCAACTTGACTATAGCCCTTGGCTACTAAGCGTGCCTTGTTTCTTATGATTTTTCCCTTATGGTTCAATTTGTTCTTGAAGACTCATTTAGTTCCAATAATTGTGGTCTTCTTAGGTCTAGGAACTAAGTCTCTAACTCGACTTCTCTCAAATTGACCTAACTCATCTTGCATTGCAATAATCCAATCGGGATCATGTAATGTCTCGTCAACTACTCTAGGTTCAATTTCAGAAATCAAGGCAACCTCATTAGCCTCATTCCTAAAGAATGATCTAGTTCTAACCCCATGATGGATATCTCCAACAATTTGATCTTGGGGATGACTAAAGGCTAACATAGTTTGCCTTGGTGTTGGAGGTGCATCTCGGATGGTTTCACTAGACACAGGCTCAGACTCATGGTCAGGCTGAGCTCTATGTAGTCTAGGTTCACCATCATTATACTCACCCGCAACATCTCCAATACTTGGACTTTCATCCAATCATAATCTCCTAAGTTCGAGTTGAACTCCTTCTACATCTCCTGAATGATCAATCACTTTTGGGATCTCCTCAAATACAACATCAGAAGATTCTTCAACTAACTTACACATCTTGTTGTAGACTTGGTAAGCTTTGCTGACAAGGGAATACCAGACAAGTATCCCTTCATCAGCTTTTACTGAGAACTTTCCAAGATGATCCTTGGTGTTTAGAATGAAAACCTTACACCCGAACACCCGGAGATGTCTAATTGTAGGCGGTCTTCCAAACCAAAGTTCATGTGGAGTCTTTCCTAAAAACATATGGATAAGGACTCGATTTTGCACATAGCAAGCTGTGTTTACAACTTCAACCCATAAGTAGCTCGGTAAAGAGTACTCATTAAGCATGCTTCGTGCAGCCTCTTGTAGGACTCGGTTCTTCCTCTCTACAACACCATTTTGCTGTGGTGTTCTAGGAGTAGAGAACTCATGTCTATATCCTTTCTCTTGACAAAATTCTAAAAACCTATGGTTTTGAAATTCACCTCCATGATCACTCCTAATGGTTTTGATTGTTGTAAATTTTTCATTTTCAGTTCTTGTACAAAAGGAAATAAAAATGTCTAAGGTTTGATCCTTATGTTTTAGAAAATAGGTCCATGTATATCTAGTATATTCATCAACAATCACAAAATAATATCTACTACCATTCAATGAAACTATGGTATTGTAATCAAACAAGTCCATATGCAATAAATCTAAAGCAGTAGAAGTACTTATAACGCTTTTACCTTTACGGGATGCTTTTGTTTGCTTACCCATTTGGCATGCATCACATAATTTTTCTTTTTTGTACTTGATGCTTGGTAAGCCTCGTACAAGTCCCTTGTTGGCCTGTTTCTGGATGTTCTTCATGTTCACGTGAGCCAACCTCCGATGCCAAAGCCAAGATTCTTCTTCTTTTGACATGAAACACTTAACAGAAGCATTAGTAGCACTTTTAAAAGAAACTTGATAAATGTTGTCTACTCTTGTGCCTACTAGTATTGTGTCATGTGTGTCATTATGTTTAACTAGACACTAACTTGGGTGAAATTCAATTGTGTATCCTGCATCACACAATTGACTGACACTCAAGAGATTGAAGGTCATCCCCTTGACTAGAAAGACATTCCTGATCCTAAGACATTCGGATATTTGAATGTCACCTATTCCTACAACCTTGAGACTACCATTGTTACTAAATGAAACATTGCCTCTATTTTTGCTTTGTATGGTAGTGAATAACGATTTATCCCCGGTCATATGTTTGGAGCACCTACTATCAACAAACCATGTTGATAGATGCTCCCCCTCAACCAATGCCTACACAACACGAAAGATAGATGATTTAGGTACCCAAACCTTGGGTCCTAATGCACCTAAAATGCAAGTATTTGACACCCATGCCTTGGTCATTTTCTTCCTAAGTCCTTGAACCCTAGAAACATTTGATGATTTAAATTGGGTTCTAGACATCAATGACACAAAACTAGGTTCCTTAGATTGGTAACCTATACCGAACTTGTTATAGACTGCTCTTTGGGCATTGCGGAAGTCTTAGAGCTAGTTGAAAATTTCCCAAGAAGATTCTTGATTTTTTCAACTTCACTCTTTAAGGCCTTGTTCTCATCCTCAAGGACCTCAACATGCAAATCATCTATTTCATCATCCTTAGAGATTCTCAATTGTTCTACTTCTAACTTTAAGGATTTTACATTGTCCTTAGATTTTTTGAGCAAAGTAGTCAAGCAAGCAATAGTTCTATAACACATATCAAGCTCGAGAGAGATTACCTCTTCATCATCCGAAGATGATGAAGCCACGGTTGAAGGGTTACTTAACTCGTCACTACTCTCTATGTTTGAATCTTCTAATGTCATAAGAGTCACATGGCGGGTGCTCTTTTCCTCCTTCTCCTCCTCGGATGAGCTAGACGAGGACTCATCCCATGTGGCCTTTAATGTCTTCTTCTTCTTTGCCTTCTCCTTCTTCTTCTTGAGTTTTGGACACTCACTTCTATAGTGCCCCTTCTTGCTATATTCATAACAAGTGATATTAGTTTTATCAATATTATTTTCACTTGTTTTACCTTTCCCCTTGTAGCGTCGACTCTTCCTCATCATTCTTCTAACAAAGTTGGCCATCTTGGTTGATGAAGACTCGCTCCCGTCCTCATCGGATTCGGATGAAGAAGAAGATACCTCCTTCTCCTTCTTCTTTTCTTTCTTCTTCTTTCCTTTGTCCCCTGCAACAAGAGCAATACCCTTCTCTTTTAGACCTTTGTTAGCAAGCTCATGTAGCTCCATTTCATAAAAGAAATCATCTAGTTTTACAATGGAAAGATCCTTGGATACCTTGTAGGCATCCACCATGGATGACCACAGGGCATTCCTAGGAAAGGACTTGAGTACATACCTTACTAGGTCACGGTTCTCGACCTTCTCATCGATCGAGTGCAAGCCGTTAAGGATCTCTTTGAACCTACCATGTAGCTCAATGAGCTTGTTCCATAGATCTTTGGCACTTGAAAAGGGACCAACCTTAATGAGTTGATCCTGTTGGGACCGGGTGCATGTTGACAAGGATACGGGTTCGTAAAATTCTAAATTTTTACGTGCAGCGGAAGAATTAGCATAAAATAATTTCTCAAATTATTCTAACCACGTATCTAGCATGCAACCTTATGGTGTGTGGACATGATCATAAAATAAAACTTTGCGAAAAAGTAAACTAATTTACCAAGTACCTCGCGTAACTCGAAGTAAGGGACGAGATCGAACCGTAGCGTCCCTTGGAAGCTTCACCTCTATTCGCGTCCACGCCGAGTTCTCATCGGGATGACTTCACAAAGTCATGAGTTTTGTGCCGACGAGAGCTACTAGATTATCTAAAGCCACAACTAGAAGATCAAGAGAGAAAATAGGAAACTAACCAACAAGTTAACGGAATCAAAATTCCGAGAAGGAAGGAGATGTGATCCGCTTCTTCTTCTTCTTGGTTGGCTTCTCCTTCGTGTTGATAGCTCACGGCAACCTCTTGGATTGAATGGAGCGCCGGCCCTAGCTCTCAAGGAAGGGCGCCGGCCCTAGGATGCCCAAGGGGGCGCCGGCCCTAGGTTGGAAGGAGAAAGGAAGGGAAGAGAATAAGAGAGAGAGGGAGAGAGTTAATCTCTTGAAGGCTCTATATCGATTGGAATTCAAGGCTTGCCTTTGGTTCCTATATATAGTGACTTCTCCCATACCAAGTCTCTCTTTTAACGGAATTAACGGAATTAGTTATCATAAGAAATTTATCTTATAAATTCTCTTATGAATTATTCCGTTTAAACCAAGTTTTATTATAACTAACTTTATAATAAAACAAATACTTCTTCTCCTTTTATTATGGAATAAATTTTATAAGAAATTTATAAACTTTCTTATTATGGAAAAATCAATTCATAATTGATTTTATAAAATTAAAATAAACTATTTCATGGATCATTTTAATTTCCATAAAAGAATAAATTTCTATAAATTTATTTATATAAATTTCTTTACACAAATTTATTTATCCATAATTTATAAAACAAATCGCGCTAGATTTATTTTATTAATTAAACCAAATAAATTGGTTTTATCTCCCTTTAATGGCCGGCCACTACAAAGGGGTTTGACACCCTCTTTGGCCGGCCAAATCGAGCCGAACCGATCGCGAATTAAACTCATTTAATTCGCCCAATAAGTCTTCAAAAGACTTAGCCATTTTTAGCTTCCATTGCGCCTCTGATAAATTCAGATTCGACTTATTTCTCTTGATTGGATTACTCGTTTTCAATTTTTAACTTGTTTTAAATCCCTCAGATTACTCGTAGTGCGTGTGACTAAATAGGCTTTCGATTTATGTTGGCCGTCTATAATCAACTAATTATAGAACGATCATGAGTGGCACCTAGTAGTACATCATGACCCCCAATTAATCGAAAGATCAACGGTTGACCTCAGAAAGAATTCCGAAACCCTTCAGCAGCTCTAATGAATCGTGCCCCATTCCCTTCACCATCTTATACCCACTTGGTTCAGGACACGGTCTATTTGTGTCAGTCCCCACTAGGCTGACTACGTCACACCTAGCCCAAGTAATGTCTTTCTCGTCCTATGGATTTCTAATTACTCTCGTGTATTTTAGAGACTCGCACTCCAAACATGATATGCTCTGGCTAGAGGCTTTGAGTAACAATCCGACGATAGGCCTGGGTATACATCTCCTCGCAAGGAGTGGTGAATCCTTTGTAGGCTGTTCAAACATCTTCGGGCATTTCGGCTTATACCTAATCATCCTGGGTCCACACCTCCTTGGAGATACTTGCTTAAGATGTTAAAGTATAAGTCTCCATGACCAAGATGACTTAAACACTGCAAGTCAAAGGAACATCGCACTTAAGCCGCAGTAAGAACTTTATTGACATATCTATATAGATAACCATATGAACTCTTACAGCTAGTCACTCCAATGAACTAGTTCCCTTAACTAGCATCCATGTTTATCTCCCGACATCCCAATGTCACCAGCCAGTGAGAATCAGCTGATTAGAGAATAACCCATGCTAGTCTCAACAGAATTGATAATGTCCGTTTTTATCAATTCATTGACTAGGGATACTTTCAATACTTCACATTTGCACATTTAGAGATAATCACTAGTTGTGATCCCATCACAAATTCTCTTATGTTGTGAATTGTATTGCGGACATTCAGTAGATGAGTTTAAGATCCCAATCAAATACACAAACATGTATACTCAAATAGTGAATTATCATTTATTAAATAAATGTTTACAATCATAAGGCGATTGCCTTAGGACACTTCTCTCATATCACTAACAGATCCTTGGTCATCCCACACTGCAGAGTGACCACTGCCTTGGCATCTGCCTCTCCTTTTCTTGTTTGTTCTGCTAACCATCTTGATGACTCGAGCTCCTTGCCCTCAACATCATTTGGAGGAGAGAATCCCGCCTTGACTGAGAACCACATGCCAATATCCGTTTTCAGGTAATACTCCATCCTGCTTCTCCAGTACTGAAAATCTGCTCCATCAAAGAAGGGTGGACGGTTGGTGCTAAAACCTTCTCCTCACAAAGCCATCTTCTTGCTCTTAGGATGTTAATTCGGTTGAAAGAGCACCAGGCTCTGATATCACTTGTTAGGATCTTGGGATGGTTAGAGAAGGGGGTGTGAATAGCCACCCACCAAAACTTGCTTCTTTCATCCTACAATCAGATTAGCAGCGGAAAACAAAACAAAAAGAAACACAAACAAAAACTAACACAAGTGTTTACAAGGTTCGGGGATAACTTGCGCCTATTCCTTGGCGTGCCTGTGAGGTGGGTGATCCCTTGATCGTCGGCAAATCAGGCCCCGGAATGAATCCGGCTAAAATCTTCCTCCTTCTCGGTGGAGTAAGCTCTCAATAAACGTCTTAGAAGTATATCAAATGAAGCACAAGAGACTAGAGAAGGAAGCACAACAGATGTAGCAGAAAGCTCAAGGAAGAAGAAAATACAAAGAACCAACAACTCAATAGCAAAACCCTTCGCTCTATTCATTTTCGTTGTTCTCCTCTACTTCGCCAGCTTCTTTTTAAGCCTTCTTCTGCACACACAAGCAGCACACACATAGGCTGCACACACACAAGCGTCATCACCCACTGACCCCTTCTAAGCTCTCAGCACACTGATGTCATCTCTTCAGCTGAAGCTTCAGGTCAAATGCCAGATGTCGTTGAAAACTGTAAACATGTATCAAACAAAATAGCACCAGAGAAAGTCACCCTTGACCCTTCTTCTTGCTCCTTCATTTGAATATCAAAGCTCTGTGTCGTCTGCACAATTAGAGATTCATTAGCGAAACAAATCAGAAGCAAATCAGAAATCAGAGCAGCGCTGACAACAATTTGAATTAAAGTTCAGAGGTGTTGATCGGTCACCTTGACCGATCAGACACACTCCTGACAATCAGACTCTAACTTGATTGATCCAGTGATGTTCTGATCGATCTCACTGACCGATCAAAGACTAGGGGATTGGTCACCAGACCGATCCCTAAACTCACGGGAAATTTCAGACACAGCCACCTGATCGGTCAAGGTGACCGATCAGTGAATTACCTGATCGGTCAAGGTGACCGATCAGGGAATTACTTGATCGGTCAAGATGACCGATCAGGCAGGTGGCTGATCGATCAGGGTCCATACTGATCAGTGCAGCCCGGTTCTGATCGGTTGCACTGACCAATCAGATATCTCCCTGTGACCTCACAGAATGTTTTCTGATCGGTCACCAGACCGTTCTGAAAACCTTCTATTTCCTCAGAAGCTTTCTGGATCGGTCAACAGACCGATCACACATCCTAGATCGGATATGTGACCGATCTACTATCAAGAGAGTTTGTGCCAACTCCCTAATCGGATCTCCGATCGATCCAGCCAACTTTGCTCTGATCATTTGATTAATTCATGGCCAATTTTGACCATGACTAACTCAATTTAGACCCTAAGTCCAGCGAACAGACTCCCTTGCCCTCTCTGACTCAGTCTGGTCCGGAGAACGAGCTACCGAGCCCTCTCCAACTTATCTCGGTCAAGAGAATGAGCTACCTAGCCCTCTCTGATCAATGTCCGGAGAACGAGCTATCGAGCCCTCTCCGACTCATCCTGGTCCAGAGAACGAGCTACCGAGCCCTCTCTGACCAAAGTTCGGGGAACGAGCTACCGAGCCCTCTCCAACTCATCTCAGTCCAGAGAACGAGTTGTCGAGCCCTCTGTGACCAGAGTCCGGAGAACGAGCTACCGAGCCCCCTCCGACTCATCTTGGTCCAGAGAACGAGCTACCGGGCCCTCTCCGACTCATCTCGGTCCAGAGAACGAGCTACCGAGCTCTCTCTGACCAGTGTCTGGAGAATGAGCTACCGAGCCCTCTCCGACTCATCTCGGTCCAGAGAACGAGCTACCGAGCCCTCTCTGACCAGTACACTTAATCCGATCTTAACTATCTGATCTCAATTCTCACTCAACCGAACTTAAATCGGTGTCAACATCAAAACAACAATTAGGTCAGACTGCATCAACATGCTTCACCTTCTATCATTGCACTAACAATGATTTTGAATTTCTAAACTTTTAAGAAATCCAATGGTCTAAGTTTTGAGGTCAAAGATTCAACCTTGAATCTAAACTTCCTCCTTAACTCTAAATTAGCCCTCTTTAACTATTTCTTTCTGATTTTCATCAAAAAAATTACATTTGAATGCTTACCTAAGCACTTCAAAGGGTTAGGGATAGTTAAGTTGCCTAAACGTGGTTTAATTGACTGAAATAAAACCATTCAACCAAACATAACAATTGCCAATCAATTGGCAACTGATACTAATTGATTTTGGCCTGTGTTATTTGATTGGTGTTACCTGCCAATTTATTACCACACGTATCAATCGATTGATAACCTTTACTAATCGATTGGCTATTTGATTTTCAACCTCAAATTCAGACCAAATTTCAAAAATTTATAAGTAATTCTATGATTTTCAAAAAATCTTAAAATTTCCTGTAGAATTACTTATGTCATATACAATGAAAAAAAATACTTTTCTATGAAAAAATAACTTATTTTCAAAGAATAATACAAAATTGGAATTATTGAAAACTTCAATGTTTCACTCTAACTTTGTATCCAACTAATCAATGATGTTTCTTATCAACAAATAGACTTTACTATTGTTTACCAAAATATTTTTGAAATCATTTTTAGATTAATTTTCAACCATAATCTATGAACTAAAAGTACATGATTTGCATATTAGCTTTCCTCATGATTGGTCACCGTAAAATTCATTTATTTTGATGAAACTAAAACTCAAATAGATGCACTAAATTAACATCTTGAGTTTTGCTCATCCTCTAACATCTCACTTATATCTAGTGTTTTTCAATACACCTACAAGTCATTTTATGACCTTGTGAGATGTAAAATAGGCTTTTTTATAAATCAAAGGATCATGCATCTCTATCTATGTATTTTAATTTTGATCATTCTACCTAGAATGTCAATTAATATCATTTTCCTTAATTACAAGGAATTAAAACAATGCATTGTAATGATTAATGACATACATCAAGTGCATACATTCAAAAGGAAGACTCTTACAACTTAATGATGTATGAATAACATGACATATAACATTTTTCATGACAATATGAATGTAAGATATGATTGCATAGCATGTGATAGAATACTCAATATGACAATTATGGCAAAAAGATATATATAGATTTTGCATCTAAGTATTATACATTAATCATTATGCCAAATTCTCAATTTGATATAAGTGACCTATCTCTTTGGAATTTGTCAACAATCCAACTTAGTACACTTTTCAATTATATCCTATTTGTGACAATTCAATTAATCTCAATACCTCATATTTTTATTGGCAGACTTTAAACTCTTCAAGAGTAAAATTCAATTTCTCATTTATAAGGTATCACAATACCTTGAAAATATCCTAAAGTGCCAACTTCACAATGATTGAATTAATTACGTTTTCAATTTATGTTGACACACCCTATACTCATCTAGTGTGAAGATATCACATCCTTAGGAACCCAATACCTATTGGAGTTCCTTGGGTGCATTAGGTACTCACTAGAGTTAATTTGCCTAAATATCTTTCTAATGACTTACCTATACTTCTTAGAAGCCTTAGTTATACTTGTCTTCTCAAGGTTAACACTAGGGATGACCTCCCTTGTAATCTTGTATTGAATCTTAAACTAAGGATTAGTTGCATATATAGATATATGAAACTCTATGGTATGAGACCATACTTTCCTTGAACTTAGATTTGTATCTTAATCCTTTTTTGCTCTTAGATGATTCTTGTCTATCTAAACCTATATCTTCTTTCTTTGACCCTTTAAATATATTTTTCATCTTGCTAAGGGACTTCTTTAGCTTATTAAGTCTTGACTTCAAGACTTGATTTTCAATTCTCAAATTCTCAAACTTTGATTTTTCATGATTGCCTTGGATTTTCCTATTTTAAGACATCTATCTAACTTACTTAGAGTTTTTGCCTAGATCATTTCTATCTTCCTAGTGGCAAAAGGTGATTCACTAGCCCTAGCATCCCCGCCAATCCGTCTAAGGACTAACACGAAGGAGATAAATTACAGGGGCTACTAGCCTAGATAGCTATTGCATAAGGGAGGGCAAACAACTGGTTTCGCTAGGATTTGACCCCCAGACCTCATGGTGGCAACACCTCGTGTGCTAGCCATCACTCCATCCCGCGGGGATCTTTTTATACCTTCTTATTCTTAGGTAAGGTTATTCTAGCATGATATGATTTATAATTCTCCTTAGAATAATCATGCTTTCTATTTTCATGATAATAAGCACTAAATTTATAAAACTTACTTCTAGCATGCTTGTTATCATGATATAAAGAAATACCATTAACAAACTATACCTTTGGTACCATTAACAAACTATACCTTTGGTTTGCTCATGGAAGCTTCTCCTTGATTTCAGCTTCCTCCCTTGTTCATACTCGAAGACCTCTGTTAGGACCAAAAAGAATTTAGATATCTCCACAATGACATGATATTGTCCACTTTGAGCCTAAGCCCTCATGGTTTTGCTCTTGGGCTCTCCCAAAAGGCCTCATGCCAATGGAGATATCATTATTCCTTATAAGCCTATGATCTTTTCCCATGTGTTTAGATGTGGGACTATGTTTGCAACTTGCAACCCCAATAATCCCCCCATCAAACAAAGGACCACATGCCCCCCACAAGCGGAAACCCTTTCCATTTTGATGTCTGATCCTCAACCTATTAGGACTTTTTGCCCCTTGGTCCACCAGACCTACTAGGACTTCAGTGCCTAGCCGCAACTAGGACTTCTCTACCTAGTGTTTGGTCCTCTTGATCAAGACATGAGAGCCCACACATCCTTATTTTAGGCTTAACCCACATGGTTCAATCTGGATCATGAAGAGCGACCTGGTTCTGATACCAATTGTTAGGACCAAAAAGAATTTAGATATCTCCACAATAGCATGATATTGTCCACTTTGGGCCTAAGCCCTCATGGTTTTGCTCTTGGGTTCCCCCAAAAGGCCTGATGCCAATGAAGATATCATTATTCCTTATAAGCCTATGATATTTTCCCATGTGTTTAGATGTGGGGCTATGCTTGCAACTTGCAAGCCCAATAACCTCCTCTTTGGACATTAATTTTGATAATGTCCCTCATGATTTCATAAGAAACACACAATGTGCTCTCTTCCCTTTATATCAAGGTTGCCACCTCCTTTAATTTTTCCTTCACCTTAGATGTCATTTGAACCTTCTTCTTCATCAATTTGGGACACTTTCTCTTATAGTATCGTTTTTTTACACTCAAAGCATATGATATTATTTTTATTTTTAACAATCAAAATTGTTATACCTTCACTCCTAGAGGTGGCACATTCTTCTTCAAATGGATCGAAAGTAGAGATTTCTTCTCATTCTGGTGTCAATGAGCTCTCCCCCTCAATCCTTGTTAAATTTCCTTCTCAGATGTTGAGCGCCTCTCAACCTTTGAGTAATCATGCTCTAGTTGTTGAGTTGTCCAATGCGCAATTTAAAATTTTTAGCAGTGGAAGAATAATAATTTCTTAAATTATTACAACACACATCACACATCACACACAACCGCATAGGATATACATGTGTCCGACATAGCTGCAGAACAAAATTTAATGATGAAAGATTATACCTACGAGTTCATAATTGAACTTTGAAGAGAGTGTTCAGCTAGCCTTATAAGGCTAGCCTCTATTGATATTCACATCTAGATATCTTCGAGATGACTTCGATTCGGTTCTATAGCCAAATGAAAAGATGAAGCGATCTGAGACAAATATCTAGCTTGACTTTGTGCTCGATGGCGAGGGCAACCTAGAGGCATAAATATAAGTCTGACCACCTATTGGATTGATGAAGAGTGGAGGTGAAGCTAGCACTATAACCTTTGTACCTGGTGGTGCTCCAAAAGATTCGACCACCTATTGGCCGGAGGAGGAAGGAAGGTTGACAACACAAGATCTGACCAACAACAATGGCTGGAAGTAAAAGGGTCAGTTGTCTTTCTTGTAGGGCGGAAATGACATAAGGAGAAGAGGTCTCGGTAGGGTGGTGGCGGCATAAAGAGGGTAGCCCTCTTTGGGTGGTTGGCAGCAATGAGAGAAGAGAAGAGCTAGAGCCCTAATCCTATTAGGTTTTTTCTACAATGAATAATTCTTATTGTCTTATTCTTGTGAAAGGGTATATATATACCTCTTCATGATGACTTGGGGAGCAAGTCATCTCCTAAACCCAATATCCAATAGCAACCTGATCCATTAGTATTAAGTTTGGCTCAAAACCAAACCAACTTGGTTTGAAACCAAACACTCTTATTAAACCAAACCAACTTTGGTTCATAATTAAATCTAAAGGGATCTAACCATGCCTATAAGAGACATGGCCCACCATCACTTCCATTCCATCAAATACCTTCCATATTTGCGCATCGTCTAGTCGTACCAAACTTAGTCTCTTTCTCAATCTGAGAATTTAATTCTCAAACTTGTTTTTAAGTTTTTCGGATATTCTTGTAGTGCATGTGACCTAATAAGTTCCCAATTTAAGTTGGTCATTCATAATTAACTATTAATTATGAATTAATTATGAGTGACACCAAATAGTACATCATGATCCCTAATTAATCAGAAAATTACAACTGATCCAAGAATAATTTTGTACCCTTCAATAGCTATAGTTATTCATGTGTTTGTTCCTTTCACTTAACTTATACCTACTTGGTTCAAGACATTGTCTATGTGTCAGTCTCCACTATACTCACTACGTCAAACCTAGCCCAAGTAGTAGTTCTTTGTCCCGCGAATTCGAATTACTCAAACACTTGTCTAAGAAGACCATCCTCTTGACGTGTTTCTACTTTGACTAAAGACTTACGAGTAATAATCCTGATAAATGGTTATAGGGTATACATTGTTAGTAATATGAGAGAAGTGTCCTAAGGCAATCGCCTTATGATTGTAATTATTTATTTTAATAAATGAAGATTCACTATTTGAGTATACATGTTTGTGTATTTGATTGAGATCTTAAACTCATTTACTGAATGTCCACAATACAATTCACAGCATGAGAGAATTTGTGATGAATTCACAAATAGTGATCATCTCTACATGTGCAATTGTGAAGTATTGAAATTGTCCCTAGTCGATGAATTGATAAAAACGGACACTATCAATTCTGTTGAGACTAGCATGGGTTATTCTCTAATCAGCTGATTCTCACTGGCTGGTGACATTGGGTGTCCGGAGATAAAAATGAATGCTAGTTAAGGGAACTAGTTCATTGGAGTGACTGGCTGTAAAACTTCATATGTGTAACGCCCCGAAATTTCCATATTGAAGTTCTTAAAGTCCTTAGAACTATTTAAAAATGTTTTAAAAATATTCTAGATATTTTTAGGAATTTTTAGAATATTTTTATGGAATTTTCCGAGTCCGTTTAGTATTTTTATGAAAAGAAATAGAGTTTTCGGCAAAAAGTTGCCTGGACGAGTTTTGAACCCGAGACCTCCCATGGGACCAACGACTTAAGTTGGTCGAGTTAACCAGGAGCCCCAGCAGGGGTGTACTGAAAGAAAATATAGAGATATTAAGTTAAGTTATAAGTTAGACTTAAATACCCTAAGTATAAATAGATAATTAAAGAGAGAAATTTTATTTCTCTCAAACCCTTCCTCGTCCAAGCCGCACGCACGCCCCCTCCTCTCCTCTCTTGGGTGAAACCACACCAAGCCCTAGGACCTTCCTCCGGTGGCCGGCCAAGGCTCTCCTCCGAGAGATTTTCCGATATTCGGGATCCCCGCGACGAGAGGAACGCATGAGCGCGAAGAAATCTCTGAGACTCTGAGTTTCTCCGGAACCTCCGACGCTGTTCTTGGTTGTAAGTCCAAGATATCGATGCAAGTACTGCTCACCTGCAGTAAGAGGCAGTTTTTAGCAAGTTTTTCCTGTTAGAAAGTTAAAAATGTAATTTTCCTTTAGTTTATGATTTTGCATGTAACCCTAGTTTAATCCATGCTTGTATAAGTTTAATTAAGTACCCTATATGAGGATTGGGTCTAAGAAAAGTTATGAGAAAAGAAAAGAGAAGATAAAGATAAGAAAAGAAAAGGCCAAGGCCTTAAGAAATCCCCAAAAGTCAAGACTTAGGGATTTGGGCACACAAGGTGCTCGTTAAAATGCCAAGGCATTCAAGATAAGAGAAAGTAAGTATTTTATTTTCTAAGGCCAGTACCCGGCGTCCAAGGGCGTCGTTAACGAAATCCAGGTGTCCAATTCCAAGGTCTTGGCCCTGGTAGACCAAGGTCTGCTCTATTAGGATTGGTGGCTCGCTACCCCAACCTTTTAGGGAACGCGCATAAGATGGTACTTACGTCTTAAGTGGATCCAAGTGAGTTATTATTTTCAAGTATATGCTTTAGCAAAGTTTTTCTAAAGTTTAAGGAAGTTTTCTAAAAGTTAAAGAAAGATTTAAAGTTAAAGAATTGCTAAAGTTTCAAGTTAAGCCAAGAAAAAGTGAGTTGAGACTTATTAATGCTTGAGTATGCATGTTTTGAGTTATACATGTTTTAGTGTTTCTTTTAAGCATAGAAGTATCTCATGTGATTTCACATTGTTTAAAAAGCATGCTTGCGCATTTCGAGATTTTGTGAGCTAGATAGTACTTGCTAAGCTTTATGCTTATTAGTTGCATTTCCTCTTGCTGCAGGTAAAGGTAAAGGCAAGCAATTCTGAAGGAAGGCAACGAGGCGGTGCTGAGTAACGTGTGTGTGGTGGCTGACCTTGGAGAGGTCCTTGGGACGAGATAAATAAAAGACTCAAAGTGCATTTATTACAGATTCTTAGTTTAAGTTAGATCACATAGAATTTATCCAAGTATTTACGTTTTAGATATTTTGCATGTCTTAAAACCAGATATTTTGCATGTCTTAAAACCACGAGTAAAGATTCCATGTCATTCTATTTAGTATACATATCCTTATGATTGCATTGGATGAGTATGAGCGTGAGTAGTTTTGAATATCGATACTTTGATGGAGCTATTTGATGCATGTGCCAAGATGTTGTTAGTCCCCTTTTGAATTAAGCTTTTATTGCTTTAAATATGCTTAGAAAAGTTGCATTCATATTCCATAATGCTTTAGTAATGTTATAGAACCTTGTGTGATGAGTTTAAATGTTTAGAATTTTAGAGAAAGGAAGTGTGCCATTGTATCATGCATGACTGTTAAAGTTAGAACATCATTCTTAGATAGATTTAAATAAAAATAAATAAATAAAAAGAAAGTTCCGCATTTTTAGTCGTGCATTAGAGTCAAGAAGTAGACAAGTAACGGTCTGTCTGAGGTAGAGAAGGCGGGTCGCTACAGTTGGTATCAGAGCAGTTCCCATTCTCCAGCATCACACACACATCAGCATCAACCTTGCCGTCTTCAAGTATGAAAGTTTTAAGTTTCAGTTTTTTTCTATTGCTCCTTTATTTAATTGCAGTATAGAGAAATGCTTAAGTACTTACTCATATGTGCATAGAACAAGGAAGCATGTTTAATAGCTTAGTATCACGGAATCATGTTTAATCCCTAGAATGGATAATAGGTTACTAAGTAAGAAGACAAGTTTATACCTAGAGATGTAGTAGTGATTTCTTGTTCCCTTATGCATTATTAGATAGCAAGAAGAGGCCGAGCTCCTAATGCAGGGAACAGAACTCCAGTTCAAGATAACAATGAGCCTGGCACAGAACAGCCAAACCTGATTGCAGTCATTGCTCAAATGCAAGCTCAGATTGCAGAGCAACAGAAGACCATCGCCACACTGATGGCAAATCAGCACCCAGTGCCCCCTACACCACCCACAGTAGGAGTGGAAACTCCAGTGGTGGCTGAAGTTCCCCCAGTCACACAGGAGACCCCGGCCGTGAACCGAAGACAAGAAGCATACCTCGTCCAGTGGCAGAGGCTGAAACCAGAAAACTTCTCAGGCACGACTGAGCCCTGGGATGCCCAGGCTTGGTTCAAGACTTTAGAGAGCACAATGGAGCTTCTTGACTGGCCAGAAGTCGAGAAGGTCAAATGTGCCTCCTTCTGCCTAACTGGAGATGCTCGTATGTGGTGGGAGCGGGTCAAGAGTAAGAGGATAGTCAACCTGATGAGCTGGACAAATTTCGAGCAAGAGTTCTATGAGGAGTTCTTCCACATGCGGGTTACCAACAAGCACTACGAGGACTTCATGGAGTTCAGACAAGGTAACCTACCAGTGGGAGAAGCAGTCTCGAAGTTCAACAGACTAGCTCGCCTCTGCCCAGAGCTAGTCAGCACAGAGAAGGAGCGAGTCAGACTGATGCTCCGCATGCTGAACCCTGAAATAGCACTCAACGTGAACAGCGGGATGCACCGACCCCAGACCAGCGAGGAGTTGGTCAGTAGTGCTCTCATCTCAGAGCACTATCTGAATGGCATCAAGGCACAACAAACACAGCAGAAGCCAGTCCTGATTGAGAACAAGACAACAGGAGGCCAGAAGCCTCAGCCAAATAACCAGAACTGGAAGAACAAGAACCACAAAAGGAAGCAGTGGCCTGGCAGCCAAAAAGGAAACCCAGAGAACAAGCAAGCTAGGTATCCACCTTGTCCTATGTGTGGGAGGACCCATCCAGGAGCATGCCTTTTGGGTATAACTGGATGCTACTCATGTGGACAAGAGGGACACAGATCCAAAGACTGCCCAATCAAGTTTAAGGTACTTCCTCAGCAGTCCGTACAGTATGGAGGCAAGGCTCAGGTACATTACATGCCTACTATACTGGAGGGACCTCAGATCAGTCAGGGAAGGTTGGAAGCAGCACCAGTTTCAACCAATGCCAGAGTCTTTTCCCTCACGAAGGAAGAAGCTGCCAGCGCCTCTACGGTCGTAACAGGTCAAATAGTTATTTTTCAGCATTTAGCTACTACACTGTTTGACACTGGGCGACCCATTCTTTCGTATCAGTACCTTTTGCTAGTAAGTTACAGGTGCCTGCAGAGAGTTGGGAGTCCAGATTCCTGACAACTCTCCCTTCAGGGGAAATCATGGAATCCACCCAGCGGCTCCGGGCTGTGTCAATCAAGATTTCAGACCGAGAGCTATATGTCGATCTAATAGTCCTTGCGATGCAAGACTTCGACGTCATACTGGGCATGGATTTCCTCATAAGTACAGCGCTTCAGTGGACTGTCGCGGAGGAAGGTGGTTTTCAGTCCAGAAGGAGAACCACCGTTCGAATTTCAAGGAGCCCCAGGAGGAAGACTCAGAAATTCCTCTCAGCCTTGGCAGCCCACCAGATGCTAGAACAAGGGTGTGCTGGTTTTCTTGCATGATAGTGGACATAGAAGCAAAGGAAGAGCGCAAGCAGGAGGATGTACGGGTAGTCTGTGAGTATCCAGAAGTATTCCCAGAAGAACTACCTGGACTACCTCCCAACAGAGAAGTGGAATTCGAGATCGAGCTAGTACCAGGTACCGGTCCGGTCTCGAAGGCCCCATATGTATGTCTCCACAGAGTTGAAGGAATTACAAGAGCAACTCCAGGAGCTACTAGACAAGGGCTTCATTCGCCCGAGTCATTCACCCTAGGGAGCTCCTGTACTTTTCGTCAAGAAGAAGGATGGGTCTATGCGTCTGTGCATAGACTACAGAGCTCTGAACAAGGTAACCATCAAGAACAAGTACCCCCTTCCTAGAATAGATGATTTATTTGATCAACTCAAAGGGGCTACAGTATTCTCGAAGATAGATCTGCGTTCTGGGTATCATCAGCTAAAGGTTAAAGAAAGTGACATCCCCAGGACGGCCTTCAGGACAAGATACGGCCACTACGAATTTGTAGTGATGCCTTTTGGAGTAACCAATGCTCCAACAGTCTTCATGGAGCTGATGAACCACATCTTCAGGGAGTATCTCGATAAATTCATCATTGTATTTATTGATGATATTCTCATATACTCACAGACCCCAGAGGACCATGCTACACACTTGAGGATAGTGCTGCAGATCCTTCAGCAGGAGAAGCTCTATGCAAAATTCTCAAAGTGTGAGTTTTGGCTAGATCAGGTGACCTTCCTAGGTCACATTGTATCCAAAGAAGGCATTGAAGTTGATCCAACCAAGATAGAAGCAGTCAGCAACTGGTGTAGGCCCAAGAATGCCAGTGAAATCAGAAGCTTCTTAGGCCTGGCAGGATATTACAGAAAGTTTGTGGAGGACTTTTCCAGAATAGCCTCTCCACTCACAGCCCTGACCAGAAAGAATCAGAAGTTTGAGTGGTCAGATAAATGCGAGCACAGCTTCCTAGAACTGAAGAAAAATTGACTAGTGCTCCCATCCTAACTGTTCCAGAGAGTGACAAGGCCTTTGACATCTACAGTGATGCATCCAAGATGGGCCTTGGAGCTGTCCTCATGCATGACGGTAAAGTAATAGCATATGCCTCCAAACCACTCAAGGACTATGAGAAGAATTACCCTACTCATGACCTTGAGCTAGCAGCTGTGGTTTTTGCACTGAAGCTCTGGAGACACTACCTGTATGGAGTGCAGTGCAGAATCTTCATAGACCATCAGAGTTTGAAGTACTTCTTCACTCAGAAGGATCTGAATATGAGGCAGCGCAGGTGGCTAGAGTTGGTCAAAGATTATGACTGTGAAATCCTCTACCACCCAGGTAAAGCTAATAAAGTGGCAGATGCACTGAGCAGAAAATCCTGTGCAGCACTGATGTCCCTATCATCACTGTCTCTACCACTTCAGAAAGAAATAAAGGATTTTGGAGTCGAGGTAATAATTGGGCAACTTTCTGCATTGACTCTAGAGTCAACCCTGCTTGTGGATATACAAAGAAAGCAAAGTCAAGACCCAGAGATCCAGAAGATCAAGCAGGAGATCCAAGAGGCAGAAAATTCAGAGTTTCGAGTATCAGATAGTGGCATCCTCTATCTTGGAGACCGCCTTTGCGTCCCCAATGATGAGGAACTAAGAAAGAATATTTTAGAAGAAGCCCACAGTACCCCGTACTCTATGCATCCTGGTTCTACCAAGATGTACCAAGATTTAAAGCAAAGGTTCTGGTGGTCTGGACTCAAGCGAGACGTGGCCAGATATATCAGTACCTGCTTGACCTGCCAGAGAGTCAAAGCAGAGCACCAGAGACCAGGAGGAGTTCTGCAGCCTCTTCCCATTCCAGAGTGGAAGTGGGAAGAGATATCCATGGATTTTATCACAGGTCTCCCAAGGACCACCCATGGACACGATGCAATATGGGTGATAGTGGACAGATTGACCAAGTCTGCCCACTTCCTAGCCATCAAGTTATCGCATTCGGTAGAGCAGTTAGCACAGCTGTACGTGAAAGAAGTGATCAGGCTTCACGGAGTTCCGAAGTCGATCGTTTCTGACAGAGATGGGCGGTTCATCTCCCATTTTTGGAGGTGTGTTCAGGACGCCCTAGGCACCAGACTTCAGTTCAGCACAGCTTTCCATCCCCAGACAGATGGACAAACAGAGAGAGTAAATCAGATTTTAGAAGACATGCTCAGGGCTTGTGCGTTGGACTTTAAAGGTAGTTGGTGCAAATTTCTGTGCTTAGCTGAGTTTGCCTACAACAATAGCTATCAGGCCACCATCAGGATGGCACCTTATGAGGCATTGTATGGCAGAAAATGCAGATCACCCATATGTTGGCAAGAAGCTGGTGAAAAGAAAGAGACGGAGTCAGAAATAGGCAGCCAGACTGAGCTTGTAGATGAGACCACTCAGGCTATCCAGACGATCCGCCAGAGGATTGAGACTGCCCAGAGTAGACAGAAAAGTTATGCTGACACACGCCGTAGGCCACTGGAATTCCAAGTTGGAGATTCAGTATTCCTCAAGGTCGCTCCTATGAAGGGAGTGATGAGATTTGGCAAAAAGGGCAAGCTAAGTCCTCGCTACATAGGACCCTACAAGATCATAAAGAGGGTTGGTAAGGTAGCATATGAGCTGGACTTACCAGAGGATATGTCAGCTATCCACAGTACATTTCATGTCTCTATGCTAAAGAAGTGTATTCACGATCCTAGCCAAGTGATTCAGCCTCAGTCAGTACAGATCCAAGAAGATCTTAGCTATGAGAGCAGACCGACACAGATAGTGGACAAAGCAGTTAAAAGATTAAGAAATAAAGAAGTGCCACTAGTGAAGGTCATCTGGCAGAATCAAAAGCATGAGGAAGCTACTTGGGAACGTGAAGACAGCATGAGAGAAAAATATCCAGAATTATTTTAAGTTCGAGGACGAACTTTTTATAAGGTATGGGGGATTGTAACGCCCCGAAATTTCCATATTGAAGTTCTTAAAGTCCTTAGAACTATTTAAAAATGTTTTAGAAATATTCTAGATATTTTTAGGAATTTTTAGAATATTTTTATGGAATTTTCCGAGTCCGTTTAGTATTTTTATTAAAAGAAATAGAGTTTTCGGCAAAAAGTTGCCTGGACGAGTTTTGAACCCGAGACCTCCCATGGGACCAACGACTTAAGTTGGTCGGGTTAACCAGGAGCCCCAGCAGGGGTGTGCTGAAAGAAAATAGAGAGATATTAAGTTAAGTTATAAGTTGGACTTAAATACCCTAAGTATAAATAGATAATTAAGAGAGAAATTTTATTTCTCTCAAACCTCTTCCTCGCCAAGCCGCACGCACGCCCCCCTCTCCTCTCTTGGGCGAAACCACACCAAGCCCTAGGACCTTCCTCCGGTGGCCGGCCAAGGCTCTCCTCCGAGAGATTTTCGATATTCGGATCCCCGCGACGAGAGGAACGCGTGAGCGCGAAGAAATCTCCGAGACTCTGAGTTTCTCCGGAACCTCCAACGCCGTTCTTGGTTGTAAGTCCAAGATATCGATGTAAGTACTGCTCACCTGCAGTAAGAGGCGGTTTTCCGCAAGTTTTTCCCGTTAGAAAGTTAAAAATGCAATTTTCCTTTAGTTTATGATTTTGCATGTAACCCTAGTTTAATCCATGCTTGTATAAGTTTAATTAAGTACCCTATATGAGGTTAGGGTCTAAGAAAAGTTATGAGAAAAGAAAAGAGAAGATAAAGATAAGAAAAGAAAAGGCCAAGGCCTTAAGAAATCCCCAAAAGTCAAGACTTAGGGATTTGGGCACACAAGGTGCTCGTTAAAATGCCAAGGCATTCAAGATAAGAAAAAGTAAGTATTTTATTTTCTAAGGCCAGTACCCGGCGTCCAAGGGCGTCGTTAAAGAAATCCAGGTGTCCAATTCCAAGGTCTTGGCCCTGGTAGACCAAGGTCTGCTCTATTAGGATTGGTGGCTCGCTACCCCAACCTTTTAGGGAACGCGCATAAGATGGTACTTACGTCTTAAGTGGATCCAAGTGAGTTATTATTTTCAAGTATATGCTTTAGCAAAGTTTTTCTAAAGTTTAAGGAAGTTTTCTAAAAGTTAAAGAAAGATTTAAAGTTAAAGAATTGCTAAAGTTTCAAGTTAAGCCAAGAAAAAGTGAGTTAAGACTTATTAATGCTTGAGTATGCATGTTTTGAGTTATACATGTTTTAGTGTTTCTTTTAAGCATAAAAGTATCTCATGTGATTTCACATTGTTTAAAAAGCATGCTTGCGCATTTCGAGATTTTGTGAGCTAGATAGTACTTGCTAAGCTTTATGCTTATTAGTTGCATTTCCTCTTGCTGCAGGTAAAGGTAAAGGCAAGCAATTCTGAAGGAAGGCGACGAGGCGGTGCTGAGTAACGTGTGTGTGGTGGCTGACCTTGGAGAGGTCCTTGGGACGAGATAAATAAAAGACTCAAAGTGTATTTATTACAGATTCTTAGTTTAAGTTAAATCACATAGAATTTATCCAAGTATTTGCGTTTTAGATATTTTGTATGTCTTAAAACCACGAGTAAAGATTCCATGTCATTCTATTTAGTATACATATCCTTATGATTGCATTGGATGAGTATGAGCGTGAGTAGTTTTGAATATCGATACTTTGATGGAGCTATTTGATGCATGTGCCAAGATGTTGTTAGTCCCCTTTTGAATTAAGTTTTTATTGCTTTAAATATGCTTAGAAAAGTTACATTCATATTCCATAATGCTTTAGTAATGTTATAGAACCTTGTGTGATGAGTTTAAATGTTTAGAATTTTAGAGAAAGGACGTGTGCCATTGTATCATGCATGACTGTTAAAGTTAGAACATCATTCTTAGATAGATTTAAATAAAAAATAAATAAATAAAAAGAAAGTTCCGCATTTTTAGTCGTGCATTAGAGTCAAGAAGTAGACAAGTAACGGTCTGTCTAAGGTAGAGAAGGCGGGTCGCTACAGTTGGTATCAGAGCAGTTCCCATTCTCCAGCATCACACACACATCTGCATCAACCATGCCGTCTTCAAGTAAGAAAGTTTTTATTTTCAGTTTTTTTTCTATTGCTCCTTTATTTAATTGCAATATAGAGAAATGCTTAAGTACTTACTCATATGTGCATAGAACAAGGAAGCATGTTTAATACCTTAGTATCACGGAATCATGTTTAATCCCTAGAATGGATATTAGGTTACTAAGTAAGAAGACAAGTTTATACCTAGAGATGTAGTAGTGATTTCTTGTTCCCTTATGCATTATTAGATGGCAAGAAGAGTCCGAGCTCCTAATGCAGGGAACAAAACTCCAGTTCAAGATAACAATGAGCCTGGCACAGAACAGCCAAACCTGATGGTAGTCATTGCTCAAATGCAAGCTCAGATTGCAGAGCAACAGAAGACCATCACCACACTGATGGCAAATCAGCACCCAGTGCCCCCTACACCACCCACAGCTGGAGTGGAAACTCCAGTGGTGGCTGAAGTTCCCCCAGTCACACAGGAGACCCCGGCCGTGAACCGAAGACAAGAAGCATACCTCGTCCAGTGGCAGAGGCTGAAACCTGAAAGCTTCTCAGGCACGACTGAGCCCTGGGATGCCCAGGCTTGGTTCAAGACTTTAGAGAGCACAATGGAGCTTCTTGACTGGCCAGAAGTCGAGAAGGTCAAATGTGCCTCCTTCTGCCTAACTGGAGATGCTCGTATGTGGTGGGAGCGGGTCAAGAGTAAGAGGATAGTCAACCAGATGAGCTGGACAAATTTCGAGCAAGAGTTCTATGAGGAGTTCTTCCACATGCGGGTTACCAACAAGCACTACGAGGACTTCATGGAGTTCAGACAAGGTAACCTACCAGTGGGAGAAGCAGTCGCGAAGTTCAACAGACTAGCTCGCCTCTGCCCAGAGCTAGTCAGCACAGAGAAGGAGCGAGTCAGACTGATGCTCCGCATGCTGAACCCTGAAATAGCACTCAACGTGAACAGTGGGACGCACCGACCCCAGACCAGCGAGGAGTTGGTCAGTAGTGCTCTCATCTCAGAGCACTATCTGAATGGCATCAAGGCACAACAAACACAGCAGAAGCCAGTCCTGATTGATAACTAATTTATCAATTAGTATGATCGGTAGATAACTAATTTATCAATTACATCTCTATGTAACTCTTGTTTATAGGATCAAGATTTAACGTTTACGAATAATCTTGAGTTAGCTTTGGCTAAATCGCTCAAGACTATTTAAAACGGTGATTTTGTCCTACCCTTTCCAACAATTGGAATACGCCTATAGCTTTACTCGATCCAATTGAGTTAACTAGTTACTCAATCTGATTGAGCTCAATCTAACCCGAGCTGTGATAGGCGGGACCAAGGTTGTCCCTCCGCATCCTACCAAGATTAAATGCGTTGCTCTGCTTTAGCAGAATCGACAAGCGCATATGATCGAGGTAGTGATGGGTATCAGGACCCGGTAGGCGTTTACAAGTTGATTCGATTTTAGATCTAATCTAATCGAGGATGTGCATCACATCTAGGCATTTATGAAATCTAATTTAACCCTAAATGTGTATTAAGTGCACATCATAATGTGGTTCCCACATTACTTGTGCATCTCATACACTTAAGTTTATTTTTACTATTCTACATTATCATGCATCATATACATCACAAGCATAGCAATAATAAAAATAAACATAAGTGACTTGGTCATGACCCTGCTAAGACCCTCTCAAGCCAATGAGAGGATCCGATGGTCAATCTAGGTCTAGCGGCTTCTCCAAGCGCTTCCTCTTGACCGTCTTGGTGTTGTCGGCTAGTTCTCCCGAGTCCAAGTTCTCCGGAATTTCTGTCGTCTTCACTTTTGTACATTACAAATTTTATACTCGAGTTACATTCGAGTCTAAATATGAAATACAATAGAAATAAAATATTAAAAGCCGACACGCAGGTCGCAAACACAATACAACACGCACATGTACAAAAACGGCGCGCAGGCCGTATTATGAATTACAACACAATTTTAATCTTTTTAAAAATTGGGTTTTGGGCCATGACCATCACACTACTGTACATAATTCAAAATTATATAATTTTATAGATTTTATATAATTTTTCTACTGATTTTTAGAATTTTTCGAGTCACAATTCCGCGGCGGTCCCGGTAAGCGGCTTTCGGGCGTAATCGCGAGACAAGGCCCCTTGCGGGGTTTGGGGCAGCACCCCTACTCGTGAAATAACCTTCACGAGTGTCTTCTTGCAATTATACAGCGCCTTTACCCGCTGTCCCAAAATCCATTTGGGCGAAACTTGCCGATTCGGAGAAGTTTTTCTCGGTGGCAAAGTCTACAAGTGCTTCGCACTCGTCGCTTTGCCTCTATTAGGAAAAATACTCAAAAATCCTAAAATTTAGAAAAATTACAAAAGCATAAAATTATCTAAATTTTGTATCTAATACAAAAAAATAAAAACCAAAACGAGCACAAGCTTCGCTCATGGCTCTGATACCACTGTAAGGTTTTTCGGGCCGCGAAAACCGCTTTTTCGCGTCGCGGAAACCCCGAAAGCCCCAATAGAAAGGATCCGAGCGAAGAAAACCATTTCAAAAATTTACGAGTGCTCGTTTACATGCTTCAAAACCGATCTACAACCTAGATCTATTAGAGAAGAGAAAAACTACCTTCGATGCGTGCCCCGCAATTCCCGCTCGCTCCTCAGTTGGTGTCGGATCTCAAGGACGCAAAGTAGCAACCCTCTAGAAGTATCCACACAAGCAAGAGAGTGGAGAGGAGAGCCCAAAAGTGTGCTAGCACTCCTTGGGCTCTCGGCAAGATGAGAGGAGAGGGAGAGCAAAACTAAACAAAAACAAGTTGGGAGAAGAATCAATCACACACCCCCAAAAGAATCATCTTGTGTGTTTAAGTGGCAGGCCACTTAATTGCCATTATTAGCCATTAAGTGGCCGGCCACCATCTTAGGTAACCCCTTATTTGAATTCAAAATTCAAATGGGGTGGTTACTTAGCCTTGATGATGATGCCAAGCCATCACTTGGTCAAGTCAAGGTGATGTGGCTTGAGTCAAGTCAAACTTGCCTCTTATGGACTTTCCATATTTAGCCAAAGTCAAACTTTGACTTCATTATTCTCCCATGATTAGATTCATCCAACACTTGGATCAAACTTGAGTCCAACTCAAGTTGTCTAATTTGAGTCAAGTCAAACTTGCCTTTTATGGACTTTCCATATTTAGCCAAAGTCAAACTTTGACTTCATTACTCTCGGTCCATCATATGGACTTATTCTCCATCTATTGCTCTATGTGTGTGACCCTATAGGTTCTTGTAACGTTGGCAATGCCCTTAAACCTATTTAAAGACATAAGAAATGAGAGGTATCTAGCAACACATCATTGCTACCCAGGTTACAAGAATGTCGAGATCCAACATCACCATTGTGACTAATAATTGTGACCATCACAATATGTGACAACGTCCTTCTATCCTCGATATCTAGATTGATCTTTCATGAGGCATAGACCGTGTCATCCTCAAATCAATCTATATGTCTTGATCTCCAAGTAGACTCACTATAATCAAATAAGCTCAATATCTAATATTGCCTTATTTGGGCATGGCCATGCACTTAGTGGTCTTACTCTATCAAGAACGAAGATATCACTCCCGTCATATAGGAGGGATAGATCCCATCTACGTTACTCACATCCCTCCGCATAATTTGTTACAAACCCAGTAATCGCCTTTATAGTCCACCCAGTTACGGGTGACGTTTGACGAAGCCAAAGTACGTAACTCCTTATGTAGGGAACTATGGTAACTTCAGGTCTAGGACTATAGTCATACTAATAGTCACATGAGAAAGTATATGACACTCATATAACGATCGATGATACTTTCTCATGGCGGGCCATTCAGTATACATTCTCTAATGTATACCCATGTGTCAACTTGATATCTCATATCCATGACTTATGAGATCAAGTCATCATGTTGACCTACATGCTAGTCTCTATGCATTAACATTGTCCTTGAATGTTAATACTTGACTAGGAATAATTAAGAGTAGTGTTCTCTATATCATCTCACTATCGATTCAACTAATCGATTGATATAGATAAGAACCTTCTACTTAAGGACGTTATTATACTAAGTTATTTGACACCAATACACATAAGTACAATAACCATAAGAAATGCCTTTATATAAGAAATATATATACAAGAATATGATACAATGAGTCCAAAAAGTAATCATCATATGATTGGCTCTAGGGCTCTCACTAACACATATTTGCTAAAGCTCTCTACTGGACTTGTCTTAGAGTTGGATAATTGTTATTTTGTTCCTTCGTTAATAAAGAACATTGTATCTATTTCATGCTTGAATGAAAAGAGTTATCATTTAACTTTTAGTAATAATTGTTGTTACATAACTTTAAATGGTGTTCTTTATGGGACCGAAACTTTGTGCAATGGTATCTACACGTTAGATTTATCCGGTGACGTTTTCAATATCGAAGTTAGCAACAAACGTGCTCAAATAGATAATCAAATAGACTCATATACGTGGCATTGTCGTCTTGGCCATATAAGTAAGAAACGCATGACCAAATTACACCGATGTGGAATTCTGGAATCATTTGAACCCGGTTCATTTGATACATGCGAATCATGCCTAAAAGGAAAGATGGCCAAATTACCCTTTTCCGGAAAAGGTAAACCAGTGGGAGAATTGCTTGGTCTAATACATACTGATGTATGTGGACCAATGTCAACTCTTGCACAAGGAGGCTATAGCTACTTCATTACCTTTATCGATGATCACTCACGATTCGGGTATGTGTTCTTAATGAGACACAAATCTGAAGCCTTTGAGAAATTCAAAGAGTTCAGAAGTGAAGTAGAGAAATAGCTTGGCAAAAGTATTAAGATACTTCGATCCGATCGGGGTGGTGAATACTTAAGTCAAGAGTTTCAAGATTATCTTAGGGACAATGGGATATTGTCTCAATGGACTCCGCCGTATACACCACAGCATAATGGTGTATCTAAGAGGCGTAATCGAACCTTGATGGACATGGTTAGATCTATGATGAATCATGCAACTCTTCCAAAATCCTTTTGGGGCTATGCACTTAAGACAGCTGTTTACTTGCTAAACAGAGTCCCGACCAAGCTAGTCTCAACTACTCCATATGAGACGTGGAATAGTAAGAAACCTCATTTAACTCACCATAAAATATGGGGTTGCCCCGCTTATGTTAAGCGGACTATATCAGACAAATTGGATGCTAAGCCTGATAAATGTCTATTTATTGGATACCCTAAGGAAACGAAGGGTTACCAATTCTATCATCCCTTGGAACAAAAGGTGTTTGTTTCAAGGCATGCTGTATTTCCTGAAAAAGAATTTCTTTTACAATAAAATAGTGGGAGTAACATTGAACTTGAAGAAGCTCAAGGAACTCCAATAGACATTACGAAGACACTTAGTCAAGACCCACAACCGAGAACTCATGATGATGAGCTATCAGTTGAACCTAAAACAACAACACCTCTTCGTAGGTCTGATAGGACACGTAATATTCCAAAGAGATACGGATTTCTCATAAGTGAATCGAACGACGTGTTACTCATTAGCGATGACGAACCTATCAGTTATGAAGATGTTCTGAAAAGTTCAGAAAGGGACAAATGGCTTGAAGCCATGAAGTCGGAAATGGATTCCATGTACTAAAATCAAGTATGGGACTTGGTTAACCCACCAGAAGGGATTAAGCCCATAGGGTGCAAGTGGGTTTTCAAGAAGAAAACCGACATGGAAGGTAATGTTGTTACCTTTAAGGCTAGATTAGTGGCAAAAGGATATCGTAAGAAACAAGGAATTGATTATGACGAAACCTATTCGCCAGTAGCTATGCTTAAATCCATTCGGATGCTCCTGGCCATAGCAGCTCATTATGACTATGAGATATGGCAAATGGATGTGAAAACAGCTTTCCTTAATGGAAACTTGCTTGAGGATGTATACATGATACAACCTGAAGGTTTCACATCGGTTGATAAAACCAAAGTATGCAAGCTTCGACGATCCATATATGGACTGAAGCAAGCATCCAGGAGCTGGAACATCCGTTTTGATGAGACAATCAAAGAGTTTGATTTCTCACAAAATCCTGACGAACCTTGTGTGTACAAGAAGGTTAGTGGGAGTGCAGTCGTATTCCTAGTGTTATATGTCGATAACATATTACTTATAGGAAACGATATATCAGTCTTACAGTCAGTTAAAATTTGGTTGTCCAAAACTTTCTCCACGAAAGACCTGGGAGAAGCAACCTATATCCTTGGGATTAGAATCTATAGAGATAGATCAAAACGATTGCTTGGTCTTTCGCAGTCTTCATATATAGACCGAGTGCTAAAAAGGTTTAGCATGTCGGAATCCAAGAAAGGTTACCTTCCCATCAGGCATGGGATCAACCTTTCAAAGTCTATGTGTCCGCGCACAAAAGACGAGAGGATTTGCATGAATAAGATCCGTTATGCATCCGCGATAGGATCTATCATGTATGCTATGTTATGTACTAGGCCCGATGTATCATATGCTCTGAGCATCACAAGCAGATATCAGTCGGATCCAGGAATGGATCATTGGGCGACTGTCAAGACAATCCTTAAGTACTTAAGAAGAACTAAAGATGTGTTCCTAATATATGGAGAAGGTGATATGGTAATACGTGGATATACATATGCCAATTTCCAGACAGATAAGGATGACTCTAAATCTCAGTCTGGATACGTATTTATTTTGAATGGAGGCACAATAAGTTGGAAGAGTTCCAAACAAGATACCGTAGCGGATTCTACCACGGAAGCGGAATATATTGCAGCTTCGGAAGCAACAAAGGAAGCAGTCTGGATCAGGAAGTTTGTCTCAGAACTTAGTGTGGTTCCAACCATTGATGAAGCAAT
>JAGFNQ010004283.1:218498-283909 GCA_024364735.1 Boesenbergia rotunda
GCACAACAACTTGCACACTCTTGTAACTTAATCCATTGTCCTCCAAAGTGTGAATCATCCACAACAATTGTGAAACACTCTCTCCCATGGCGATATATTCTGCTTCAATCGTGGAGAGAGCAACACAATGTTGCTTCCGACTCGACCAACTAACTAAGGATGAACCTAAGAATTGGCAACCCCCACTTGTGCTTTTCCGATCCAACTTACATCCAGCGTAGTCGGAATCGGTATACCCAATTAGATCAAATGATTCGGTACGGGGGTACCAAAGACCGACACCTATTGTGCCTTTAAGATATCTCAAAATTCGCTTAACAGCGATTAAATGAGATTCCTTGGCACGGATTTGATACCTAACGCACATACCCACAGCGAAAAGGATATCAGGTCGACTAGCTGTGAGGTATAACAGACTACCTATCTTGCTTCGATATTGAGTCAAATCAACGAGTTTACCACTCTCATCATTATCTAATATTGTGTTTGTGGCCATGGGAGTGGTTACCTCTTTTGAATCACTCATATTGAATTTCTGAAGCATTTCTTAAGTGTATTTCGATTGGTGCACATGGATACCATCGCGAGTATGCTTAATTTCAAGTCCAAGGAAGAAAGTCAACTCTCCCACTAGACCCATTTCAAATTCACTCTCCATGTGTCCAATGAATTCATTTAAATGACCCTTATTATTTGAGCCACAAATTATGTCATCGACATATACTTGGGCTACAAAAATATTGTCACTATCTCTACGTAGAAATAGTGTAGGGTCTATTTGGCCTCTTACAAAGCCTTTCTCGATTAAGAATGTCGACAACCACTCATACCAAGCTCGGGGTGCTTGTTTAAGACCATAAAGTGCCTTTTTGAGCTTGAAGACGTGGTTTGGGATTTCGAAACTCTCAAACCCCGGAGGTTGTTCGACCTAGACCTCTTCTCTAATCAAACCATTTAGAAAAGCCGATTTGACATCCATTGGATATAACTTGAAGCCACGATGTGCCGCAAATGCAAGCATCAATCGAATGGACTCTAATCGTGCCACGGGAGCATAGGTCTCATCATAATCAAGGCCTTCAACTTGACTATAGCCCTTGGCTACTAAGCGTGCCTTGTTTCTAATGATTTCTCCCTTATGGTTCAATTTATTTTTGAAGACCCATTTGGTTCCAATAATGGTGGTCTTCTTGGGTCTAGGGACTAAGTCCCAAACTTGACTTCTGTCGAATTGACCTAGTTCATCTTGCATTGCAATGATCCAATCGGGATCATTTAATACTTCATCAATTTTTCTAGGTTCAATTTTGGAAATTAAAGCAACTTCATTAGCCTCATTCCTAAAGAATGACCTAGTTCTAACCCCATGATGGATGTCTCCAACAATTTGGTCTTGGGGATGACTAGAGGCTAATCTAGTTTGCCTTGGTGTTGGTGGTGCTTCTTGAATGGGTTCACTAGACATTGGCTCAGCCTCAGGATCCAGCTAATCAAAGGGTTGTCTAGGCTCACCGTCATCGGATTCATCACCATCAATAACATTTGGACTCTCATTCAAACTTAGTCTCCTAAGTTCGAGTTGAACCTCATCTTCTGGTTGTCCATTGACTTCTAGAATTTCTTCAAAGATAACATCAGAAGATTCTTCAACTAATCTAGACTTCTTGTTGTAGACTCGATAGGCTTTGCTAATTAGGGAATACTCGACTAGTATCCCTTCATCAGCTTTTGCCGTGAACTTTCCAAGGTGGTCCTTGGTGTTTAGGATGAACATCTTACAACCAAACACCCTAAGATGTTTAACCGTAGGTGGTTTCCCAAACCAAAGTTCATGGGGAGTCTTTCCTAAGAACCTATGAATGAGGACTCGGTTTTGCACATAGCAAGCTGTATTTACAGCTTCAACCCATAAGTAACTCGGTAAAGAGTACTCATTAAGCATGCTTCGTGCAGCCTCTTGTAGAACACAGTTCTTCCTCTCTACAACACCATTTTGTTGTGGTGTTCTAGGAGTAGATAACTCATGTCTATACCTTCTATCTTGACAAAATTTTAAAAACCGTTGGTTTTGAAATTCACCTCCATGATCACTTTTAATTGTCTTAATGGTTGATGATTTTTCATTTTCAACTCTTCTACAAAAGGAAATGAAAACATCTAAAGTTTGGTCCTTATATTTTAAAAAGTAAGTCCATGTATATCTAGTGAAATCATCAATGATCACAAAGCAATATCTACTTCCATTCAATGATATGATAGTACTACAATCAAATAGGTCCATGTGAAGTAAATCTAACGCGGTAGATGTACTTACAACGCTTTTACCTTTATGTGCAGATTTTGTTTGCTTACCCATTTGACATGCATCACAAAGTTTGTCTTTTTCGTACTTGATGCTTGGTAAGCCACAAACTAATCCCTTGTTGGCTAACTTCCGGATGTTCTTCATATTCACATGCGCTAGCCTTCGGTGCCAAATGGTAGACTCTTCTTCTTTTGACATGAAACACTTAGCAAGAGCATTAGTAGCACTTTTAAATGAAACTTGATAAATATTGTCTACTCTTGCTCCTACTAGTACCGTATCCAAGGTGTTATGTTGTCTAACTAGACATTGACTTGGTTGAAAATCAATTGTGTAACCCGTGTCACACAATTGACTGACACTTAGGAGATTAAAAGTCATCCCCTTCACTAGAAGAACATTTGAAATTCTAAGACATTCGGATATTTGAATGTCTCTTATTCCTATGACCTTAAGACTACCATTGTTACCAAATGAAACATTACCTCTACTTTTCTTATCAAGTGTGGTAAATAATGATCTATCCCCGGTCATATGTTTGGAGCATCCACTATCAACGAACCAAGTTGATAGATGCTCCCCCTCAATCATAACCTACACAATTCGAAAAATAGAAGTTTTAGGTACCCAAACCTTGGGACCTAAAGCATCAACTAAATA
The DNA here is from genome assembly GCA_024364735.1 of Boesenbergia rotunda. Lineage (NCBI taxonomy): Eukaryota > Viridiplantae > Streptophyta > Magnoliopsida > Zingiberales > Zingiberaceae > Boesenbergia > Boesenbergia rotunda. The sequence continues at coordinate 221,464 of JAGFNQ010004283.1, forward strand.
AGACTTAGGCACCCATGCCTTGACAACTTTCTTTTGGACCTTGGGTGTCCTAGATTGTCTCATATCAGTCCTAGACATCAAGGACACAAATGAAGGTTCTTTGGGTCGGTATCCAATACCGGCCCTATTGTAGACTGCCCTTTGGGCATTCAATATCATGTCTAGGGTCTTAGAGCTAGTTGAGAACTTCTCAAGAATATTATTGACTCTCTCAACTTCACTCTTTAATGATTTGTTTTCTTCTACTAGCAATTCATCATGAAAATCATCTATATCCTCAACCCTAGAGGATTTCAATTGGTCAATCTCAAGTTTTAATGATTTGATCTCATCCTCTAACATTTCAACATGCAAATCATCAATGTTATCATCCCTAGATAATTTCAATTGATCAATTTCTAATTGCAATACTTTAACCTTATTTTTCGATTTCTTTAACATATTGGTTAAACATGCAATTCCTCTATAACACTTTTCAAGTTCGGGAGAAGTTACCTCTTCGTCATCCGAAGATGATGAAGCCGCGTTTGAGGAGTTGGATGATTCATCACTGCTTTCCTCTCCAAGAGCCATGAGTGTCACATGCCTTGTGCTCTTCTCCTCCTTCTCTTCATCCGATGAACTTGAGGATGACTCATCCCAAGTGGCCTTCAAGGCCTTCTTCTTCTTGGATTTTTCTTCTTTCTTTTTGGATCTCTCCTCCTTCTTCTTTAGCTTCGGACATTCATTCTTGAAATGCCCTTTCCTACCACACTCATAGCAAGAAGCATTAGTCTTATCAAGTTTAGCTTCACTTGGATTACCTTTACCCTTCTCATCATCCTTCTTACAAAGTTCGCTATCTCGGAGGATGAGGAGCCGCTACCATCTTCCTCGGAATCGGACTCGGATTCGGAAGAGGATGAAGATGAAGTGACTTCCTTCTCCTTCTTCTTCTCCTTCTTCTTCTTGTTTGATCGGTCCCCTGCAACTAAAGCAATCCCCTTTTCCTTGGGACCTTTGTTAGCCATTTCATGCAATTCCATTTCACAAAACAAATCATCTAGCATAACAATTGATAAGTCCTTGGATACTTTGTAGGCATCCACCATGGATGACCACAAAGCATTCCTTGGAAATGCTTTTAGTACATACCTCACAAGGTCATGATTCTCGACCTTTTCATCAATCGAATTAAGCCCATTGAGGACTTCCTTGAACCGGCTATGAAGCTCACTTACCGATTCATTTTCCTTTATGGAGAGATTTTGTAATTGGTTGAGAAACAAATCCCTCTTGGGGATTCTTGAGTCTCGGGTTCCCTCGTGGAGTTCAATGAGTTTGTTCCATAAGTCCTTTGCACTTGTGAAAGGACCAACCTTGATGAGTTGGTCTTTGTTCATACCACATTGTAGAGTGACAACCGCCTTCGCATCGGCTTCACTCTTCCGAGTTTGTTCGGCTATCCACTGACAGCCCCGAAACACTAGGTTAAAGTTGTCATGAATTGTGGGACCATCAGAATTTAAATGTGAATGAATAACTGGAAACCCTTTTTACAATCAAAATTTGAAAATGTAATATAGGGGCCACAGGTCGTATTTTTCTCGGGGCTAGTTGTCGTGTTTGATTCGTGCTTGTATTTGTGTCGTTTGTGAATTTTGGGTTTCAAATAAAATCTGGAATTTGGGTTCAATTATAAATGAAAACTTAATGAGAGGCAAGAAAACTTAACTCAATGAAACTTAACAAGTGATAGCAAGTTATCATTCAACCAATAGACCACTTGATCAACTAAAGCACTTAACCAAATTTTTTTCGAAAACAAATCTGATTTCAAGTGTAAAACAATTGCTAAACAAATGTATCTAAACAAAGCTGCAATCTTTAGTCGAAACCAATGCAAGATTATAAACCTAATTTCAAGAATAAGACTTGATACAAAGTAAGGCTTTGAAACAAACTTAATACTCAATATTCAAACTCATGTGCCAATAGAGAAATCTGATACTAAGTGCAGGAATTGGACTGATTAATTCACAATCCAAAATAGGAAGATACTGATAGAGTGCTATGCAGGACAAGTAAAGAAATTTAACGCTTGACAGCTAATGAATTCGGACACAAAAACAGGATTGATGAATTCATGCGCAGGAATTGCAGTAATGGATTTCAGATTTCGGAAATTGAATGCTACAACACATTGGATGAAAAGTTCAGCAAAACAACTGGAAACAAATGCTAAAGAATGCGAATTCAGAGCTTCACTGAGACAACTTCAGAATTTTAAACTGCTGATATACAGAAATGGAGTGCTTTAAATCAAAACCGGCAGGCTGAAATTTGATCTGCAAATGCAAACAAGCTAATACAAATGCTGAAGTTTTATGCTAAATCTTTGTAATTGAGCCTAGCTACAATGTATGAATGCAGGAGAAAAACTAACAATTACTTGAAACAAAGTTCAGATGCTTGAAGAAAGGACTGATACGCATAGTTGAAGTGCAGAAACATAAGCTGGACAAAAGAAAGTTCAAAAATGATACTACATATGAAACACTTGGACCAACTACCTTCACACCCTAAATGTGGTCTTCAATGACAGGAATTAAACTAAACATAACTGAACTCGAATAAGAAATAAACCTAAGAATTTCGAAGCTAAGAGAAATTTGCTGAAAAAGGCTGATACGCAAGGTTTCAAAATGGCACGCAACAATATAAGCTAAAATAAACTGAAATTTAACTCACTCTATCACTAAACAAGTTCCTAAACTACTCAACTTGAAGGATTAAAGCTAGATTACAGCTGAAACAATGCAATACCCCAAGTTAACGAATCTAAAAACAAGATAGAAACCAAACACGGCAGTAATGGAAATTACAGCTAAACAAACTGAAATTTAACTATCTAAGCTACTCCTCAACCATTCTCCAACTCAAGAGCTCCTTGGTCGTCAATCAAGGGAGAACCTCGGACCCGCAAGCTCCGCAAATCATTGGAAGAAGTGTATCTGCTACTAAATCAGTTCAGACCCTGCTCAAGCCGAAATTTGCTTCCGAATCCTTCAAACTCGCCGTGGTGGCTTGCGATTGTGATTAGGGAATGACCGAGACCTTCCAGGGAACCCCTCTGGTCAGCTCGGATGCAGTGGTGATGGTGCAAAGCTGAGCTCGCTGAAATCGGATACCCAAACTGCTGAAACCTCACGCAGCTTTGGTATTGAGCAAAAATCCAATCTGAAACCTCACAGAGACTCTCTTCACTGACCTAACCCTTGCTTTGATGAAGGATTGAGTGATCGCGCCTCCTTGATGAAGAAATCTAGCTAAGAAACAGTGAAGAAAAAAATGAAGAAGGAGCTGCGACGGAGACGCAACGAGGAAGACTGCGCAGGAAATTTGATTAAATACATAAACATTGGACGACCCAGATTTATTTGGTGAATCCAACGGCTGATCTTTCTCTGATTTGAGCCAAACTTTGAGGATGATGATCTGGGGTCAGGATCTACCTTGTGGTAGCTCGGATCCTCCAAATTTGCAACGGATGGTCCAGATCATGCTAATCTTTGAATGGATGATCTAGAGCCCTCCAAGCTTGATCCAATGGTTGATTGAGCTCTGATTAGGATGAAACCTTCAGATCTTGATCAGGGTGCTTGATCAACCCTAGCCCTAGCTCGGATTGCTTCAGATGATCCCGGATGGCTCAGATCTAGCCGCTCTTTAATCGGACGGCCCGGATTAATCGTAGTCTTGATAATTCGATCTGGGTCACTTCCGACTCGAGTTTCACCCAATATGCCCTAAGTCCTTGAACCTTTGATGCCTACAAAAATAGATCAAGAATTTAGTGGCCAAATAATCCAATTTAATGCAAATTTGCAATTAAGTCCAAAATAAAGGTAAGTTCTAAAACCTAGGGCAATTTCACAATTAAGCAATAAAAATATAAGTCAAACATGGATTTAAACATCTAAAATAATCAACAAAAATGGTACTTATCAACTCCCCCACAATTAACCTTGAGCGTCTCGCGAAAACACTAAATATGTATCCCCTAGATTTTCTTAACCATAATTAGAAACAAATGAAAAGAAATTACCTAGGGTTGTTAATTCTCATAAATCTAAGCTCTATGGATTAGTATCTTGTCCTTAAATCAACAACCTAGCCTCTTCATCCATCATGAGTCATTGAGATGAATCTAACTCATAGCCTTTCAAGGGAAATTTTGGTGGCTCTCTCCTTAAGTTCTAACTTGATGATGGAAGTGGAGCTCACTCAAACACATATGATTCTTGCACTACCATAGGCTTGCTTATTATCTAATCTCCACCATCATTCATGATTAGAATCAACAACTATAAAAACAAATGAAAACATGGAACATGGTAAGAAATGGAATAAAAATCAAGAAAATGGAAAAATGGATAAAGTGGGAGACTTGGTTGCTCAAAAATGTTTCCAATGTGCTTTGCCCCATCTTTACAGTCCTTTAGCGAAATCAAAAGTGTGATGGAGTGAAACTTAAATAAATTCCTTTGATTTGGATGAAAAACCCTTCCTTGATTTCCTTGTGCCAAGTTTGCCAATTTTGTGCCAAGTTTGCTTCTTCCACTCTTTTCTCAGATTTTTTTTCTTTCTTTCTTTCTCTCTAGTGAATTCAGAATGTAATGGAGCAGATCTTCAATTTAGATGAGAGTATCTTCACTGATTTATGGTGCCAAGTCAATGATGTGCCAACTTGCTTCTTCTTTTCTTTTCTTATTTTCTCAAACTGTTTTTTTTTCTTTTTTTTTCTTTCTTTTTGCTGTTGTCTAAGCTTCCAAATTCAGCTCCACTGAATCAATTTCAAATCTCTAATTTATTCACATCAGTTAGCATATAGGAGTAGTGGAGAATTCGAATTGTCTTACTCGAAAATCCTGATCAACATCTTAAATTACAGCCACTTCTTTCACTGCTTTTCATCTTATCTGATTTCTCTTTTCTGCTGCAATTCCAGCTCACGATCTCAATGTTTCTGCTCTTCATAACCTCTAATAGCTGTCGAGTGGTTTTCTTTCAATTCAATTCAGCTTTTGATGATTGCAATCAGCTGGATTCTAGCCTCACCACTGCACAGTTTTTCACTGCTTCAAATCAGCCTTTTACAGCCTTCAATTCGGATTGTCTTCAGCTTGTTTTCAGCTGCAGTTCAGATGCTAGCATTTGGCAGCAACCTTGCATTAGTTTCAATTCAAAACAGTCCAGCTTGTATCATTTCAGCTCTAAAATTCAGCACTCGGCAAAAACAAGCAGTGCAGATTTTTTTTTCCAACTTCTTTTTAGCTTTTGTTCACCGGATTCACATTGACAACTTGATTTATTCAGCTGCAATTCAGATGATGTTCAGCTGCGATTCAGATTATAGCAGATTACACTTGATTTCCCTAGCAAGGCTCAGCTGCGGTCCAAAACATTTCTGACCAAAAATAGCTTCACAAAGAAAAATTTTTCTCTTCACTTTGGCACATAATTCTCTTTTCTTTCTTTTTTTTTTCTTTATGGCATCTGTTTTCATTTCCACTTTGAGTGCCGAATTCAACTTGGGGTTCCACTTCCTTGTATCTTCAAATGATGATCAAGAATCTTCAATTGTTTTCAATCCTTGCCCACTCCTTTCACTTGATCTTAATACAAAACTTAACTCACTTTGATCCTTGAAATTGCAAAATTTTTTTTTTTGGATCCAAATGCTTCCTTGATACAAAATGTTTTCCAAAATACTAATCACTCCCCCACACTTAAATCTTTGTCCGTCTCGGGCAAAGTAGCATTAGAAACATTCCAAACAAACAAGTCCATAGAAAAATGGGGGTAAGAGTAAGAAATAAGTAAAGACAAATAGGATCAACATGATTATTGCTAAAAATTGATGTGGAAAGGGAAACAAATGGATTAGCCTCTATAGATGTGATCCAATCATTGAAATGTGATTTTGAAAGATCCTAAGCAAGTTCTAGAGTATAATAACATGCGTGTCACAAATATAAGGCTAATCCTCACTAGGTAAAAATAATTCATCTCAAGTCCTCAATCAAGAATCTAAGGAAAAGTAGTACTCAAGCATCCAAGATTTCATCCATGATCTCAAATCCTAAGTTTTAACAACCAAATTTAATTTATTTTCAAAAGACTCTAACATGCTATGGAGATAACCTAGAGGATACATTTATTTCCACTCATGCAAGAAAAAGTCACAAAAGAAATAACATGTATTTATTGACAAGGACTCAGTTTAAAAGAAAATTCTACTTCTAGAAAGCATAAAAAATGAAAAATGCAATAAAAGAAAATACAAGAAAGAACAATCTCCCCTTTATTCTGCTGGACGGAGCCTATCCAGAAGGAGCCTCCATCGTGGTAGTAGAGGAACATGGGTGGCTGAGAGATTTCGGACTCCCCCACACTTGAACTTTGCAAAAAATTTCTCTGGTGGCCTAAGGTGATTCAGGTTCAAAATCCATGGAAGGAATGGAGGGCTATGGATTAAAGTAAGATCTTCTCCTCCTTCTTGATGCCTTTCAGAAGTCCTTCCAGGAGGCTGGAGTCTATTCAGTTGGAGCACCCACTCCTGAAGTCTTCTGGGCCCTGCAAAACAATGTAATACCTCTCTCAAGCGTGCAGGGTCAGAAAAAAATGAAATAATATCAGTCTCTGCATAAAGTGAATCCAAAACTGCATCATGTCCAATTAAATCAAATTCTGGTATCTCAATGAAATTTTCAAAATCATTTCCTACAAAATTTGCATCCAGAGATTCATCACAAATAAAGAAATCAATTTCTGGCTCATCAATAGAAATTTCACAATTATTCTCCATCAAGGGTGTATCAAGTAATATGTCACAGCCAATCAAATCAATCTCAGATATTTCCATAAGTTTCTCACATTCAACCTCAGCATAAGATATAGCAAGAGATTCATCAAAATAAATAACATCCATTTCAGGCACTTCTAAAAATTTTTCACTATCCATATCCACAAAAGATATATCAAGATATTCATCATAACAAACAACATCAATTATGGGTGCCTCTAAAATTATTTCACAATCCATATTTACAAGAGATGTATCAAGTAATGCATGATGACCAAGGAAATCAATATTTGGTACCTCTATTGGATTTTCACAAACAATTTCTACACAAGGTATATCAATAAATTCATCAGAATCAATAAAGTCAGCACTAGGTACCTTTTTGAATTTTTCTGAACAAAGACGAGAAATACTTACCTGAGCGTGCTGGAGAATACCTGGAGGTTCTACAAGTGTAGATGAATCCATGGTCTCCTCCTGATCAAGTACATGCTCCTCTTCAGCCTCAAGCTCTGGTGGACACTCAACTAAAACAGGTGATCCTTGGGTGCTTGCTTCCACCATGCAAGTCCCTACACGTTCTGGTTCATCTTCTAAATTTTCTAATGTACCAGTAAACTGTGGTGGTCCCTGGGGCTTAGTGCAATCCCCTACACCTGTGGAATCATCTCCTATGCATTCTTCTTCTGTAATATCTGCAACAACAACATTAGAAAAATTAGGACCACCAATAATGCTATCATCACAAAATAAAAGTCTAGAATGGTCCTATGGAGCTTCAGTTTCTTCTTCTGGAGCTGAAAAATTTGAAAATGAATTTTGAATAGGAATCTCCGGAGGGATGCATACTGTAGGTGCCCTATATTTGATGATTTCTTCTTCCAAAATTGCAAGATCCATTAAAGAAAGATTTGGCCCTGCACTAAGGTCACCTTGAACTGATAAAAAACCAACTCCGGAGCTCTCATAATTAAAAGCAGCTTGAGAAGCTAATTGTTCTAATCTTTGGGCTTTTATCTAATTCAGCTGATCAACCAATTTTCCAAAGTGTTCTTCGATGTCTTGCCGTTGTTGTTGTAAAATTTGCTGTTGTTGTACGACTTGTTGCACTTGTTGTTGTTGAGCTTGTTGTTGCTGCATCATCTGTTAAAACATATCCTCAACCCTCTGTTGTTGTTCCTCACTCCAATCAGGATTCTCAAAGCCTCCTTGATTAAACTGCTGAAATGGGAGGGGCTGAAAATTCTGAGTGTCTTGCTGAAAATTCTGTCCTTGAAACTGGAAATCTTGCTGAAAATGTTGAAATTGTGGTTGAAAGGATGGTTGAACTTGCTGTGGAAATTGACATGGTTGCTGGAAATTCGAATTAACTTGGTACCCTTGTTGAATTCCTTGAAAAGGTGATTGATTTTGTTGACAAGGTTGCTGAAAATTGGGCTGAAATTTCTGAAACTGGGGTTGAAACTCTTGCTGAAAATTTGGTTGATTGGGCTGAAAATTTTGGAAAGGCTGCCCATTCTGAAAATTCTTGAAATTTGGTAAACTTGGCTAAAAATCTGGCTGAAATCGTTGAAATTGCTGTGGTTGCTCGAATTGTTGTAATGGTGGCTAAAAAAACTGATTGGTTTGCTGAAAATTCGAATTAGGCTGCTGAAAGTCTTGACTTGGTTGCTGAAAATTTGAATAGTATTGCTGAAACATTTTGATCTTGCAGCCCTGTCACAAAACAAACAAGAAAAATAGCAGCAACCGTATACAAAAGATAAAGCAAAAGAAAATATGATCAAATGATATGCCCAAAAGTATACAAGCAAAAATCAAACAAATCAACTAGTTACTTCCCCGGCAACGGCGCCAAAAATTTGACAGAGCCCGATCTATGTGTCACGAATGTGGGCCTCAAATTTAAATGTATATGAATGAATGCTGGAAACCCTTTTTTAGAATCAAAATCTGAAAATGTAATATAGGGGCCACAGGTCATATTTTTCTCGGGGCTAGTTGTCGTGTTTGATTCGTGCTTGTATTTGTGTCGTTTGTGAATTTTGGGTTTCAAATAAAATCAGAAATTTGGGTTCAATTATAAATGAAAACTTAATGAGAGACAAGAAAACTTAACTCAATGAAACATAACAAGTGATAGCAAGTTATCATTCAACCAATAGACCACTTGATCAACTAAAGCACTTAACCAAATTTTTTTCGAAAACAGATCTGATTTCAAGTGTAAAACAATTGCTAAACAAATGTATCTAAACAAAGCTGCAATCTTTAGTCGAAACCAATGCAAGATTATAAACCTAATTTCAAGAATAAGACTTGATACAAAGTAAGGCTTTGAAACAAACTTGATACTCAATATTCAAACTCATGTGCCAATAGAGAAATCTGATACTAAGTGCAGGAATTGGACTGATCAATTCACAATCCAAAATAGGAAGATACTGATAGAGTGCTATGCAGGACATGTAAAGAAATTTAGCACTTGACAGCTAATGAATTCGGACACAAAAACAGGATTGATGAATTCATGCGCAGGAATTGCAGTAATGGATTTCAGATTTCGGAAATTGAATGCTACAACACATTGGATGAAAAGTTCAGCAAAACAACTGGAAACAAATGCTAAAGAATGCGAATTCAGAGCTTCACTGAGACACCTTCAGAATTTTAAACTGCTGATATGCAGAAATGGAGTGCTTTAAATCAAAACCGGCAGGCTGAAATTTGATCTGCAAATGCAAACAAGCTAATACAAATGCTGAAGTTTTATGCTAAATCTTTGTAATTGAGCCTAGCTACAATGTATGAATGCAGGAGAAAAACTAACAATTACTTGAAACAAAGTTCAGATGCTTGAAGAGAGGACTGATACGCATAGTTGAAGTGCAGAAACATAAGCTGGACAAAAGAAAGTTCAAAAATGATACTACATATGAAACACTTGGACCAACTACCTTCACACCCTAAATGTGGTCTTCAATGACAGGAATTAAACTAAACATAACTGAACTCGAATAAGAAATAAACCTAAGAATTTCGAAGCTAAGAGAAATCTGCTGAAAAAGGCTGATACGCAAGGTTTCAAAATGGCACGCAACAATATAAGCTAAAATAAACTGAAATTTAACTCACTCTATCACTAAACAAGTTCCTAAACTACTCAACTTGAAGGATTAAAGCTAGATTACAGCTGAAACAATGCAATAAACCAAGTTAACGAATCTGAAAACAAGATAGAAACCAAACACGGCAGTAATGGAAATTACAGCTAAACAAACTGAAATTTAACTATCTAAGCTACTCCTCAACCATTCTCCAACTCAAGAGCTCCTTGGTCGTCAATCAAGGGAGAACCTCGGACCCGCAAGCTCCGCAAATCAGTGGAAGAAGTGTATCTGCTACTAAATCAGTTCAGACCCTGCTCAAGCCGAAATTTGCTTCCGAATCCTTCAAACTCGCCGTGGTGGCTTGCGATTGTGATTAGGGAATGACCGAGACCTTCCAGGGAACCCCTCTGGTCAGCTTGGATGCAGTGGTGATGGTGCAAAGCTGAGCTCGCTGAAATCGGATACCCAAACTACTGAAACCTCACGCAGCTTTGGTATTGAGCAAAAATCCAATCTGAAACCTCACAGAGACTCTCTTCACTGACCTAACCCTTGCTTTGATGAAGGATTGAGTGATCGCGCCTCCTTGATGAAGAAATCTAGCTAAGAAATAGTGAAGAAAAAAAACGAAGAAGGAGCTGCGGCGGAGACGCGACGAGGAAGACTGCGCAGGAAAATTTGATTAAATACATAAACATTGGACGACCCAAATTTATTTGGTGAATCCAACGGCTGATCTTTCTCTGATTTGAGCCAAACTTTGAGGATGGTGATCTAGGGTCAGGATCTGCCTTGTGGTAGCTCGGATCCTCCAGATTTGCAACGGATGGTCCAGATCAAGCTAATCTTTGAATGGATGATCTAGAGCCCTCCAAGCTTGATCCAACGGTTGATTGAGCTCTGATTGGGATGAAACCTTCAGATCTTGATCAGGGTGCTTGATCAACCCTAGCCCTAGCTCGGATTGCTTCAGATGATCCCGGATGGCTCAGATCTAGCCGCTCTTTCATCGGACGGCCCGGATTAATCGTAGGCTTGATAATTCGATCCGGGTCACTTCCGACTCGAGTTTGACCCAATATGCCCTAAGTCCTTGAACCTTTGATGCCTACAAAAATAGATCAAGAATTTAGTGGCCAAATAATCCAATTTAATGCAAATTTGCAATTAAGTCCAAAATAAAGGTAAGTTCTAAAACCTAGGGCAATTTCACAATTAAGCAATAAAAATATAAGTCAAACATGGATTTAAACATCTAAAATAATCAACAAAAATGGTACTTATCATCCACCACCATGATTCAAGTTCCTTGCCTTCATCATCCATTGGAGGGATGAAACCCTCCTTCACCGCGAACCAAGTGTTGATGTCCATCTTCAAATAATACTCCATCTTTGATCTCCAATATTGAAAATCAGCGCCATCAAAGAAAGGAGGTCGGGTGGTACTAAAGCCTTCTCTCAACGCCATGGAAGATAGCTCTCGGTTGTTAATCCAAAAAAACAGAGCCCCAAGCTCTGATACCACTTGTTGGATCTCGGATGGCAAGAGAGGGGGGGGTGAATATAGCCAATCACTTGGACTTTAAACACTTATCCAATTTTTAGCACTTAGCAAAGACAACAACACAACAGGCTTCTCCAAGCTCCACCCAGCGACGATCTCACGCAAGAGTCCCTTTCTCCGTGTCTTCTCACTGTTGGACTTCAAGCCTCTTGTTCCTTCCTCCAAGTGCTCAAGCAAGGAGTGGTTGCTTCTCAGATCTCAAGAGCTTGCTTAGGAATGATGGAACAGCAAGATCACAAGCACGCAGCAAGCCCCAAGAACTTCACAACAATACTGATTAGCTGAGTTGTTCAAGACTTCTCGCAACCGGCGCTTAAGTCTTCTCCACACAGCTTCAGGTCACCATCTCACAGCAGCCTCCAGCTACTCTCTTGCAACCACGAGCCACCACTGAGCCCTTCTGGACCTCCTGAGCTTCCCTCAGACTAGCCCCAGACAGCAGCTCCAGCCAGCGCTAGCGCCCGTTGCAACCTGGGATGGAAAACAGACAAACCTGCTCCAAGGAAAGATCACCATTGACTCTCCTTGAGTGTTTGAATCCTTCCCTGTCACTTGCAGTTTAATCTGTGGGTTAGAGCAGCATATCAAGCAAGAAATCAAGGATCAGAGATCAGGCGCAGTGTATCAAATATGCTTAGACTTGATCAGATCGTCTGACAATGTAATTTATATTAAAGTGATCGGTCACCGAACCGATCCAGGGCTCGTGGGTCGGTCTCCTGACCGATCCACCGCTTCGCTGGGACTCCCAGCTCTCGTGGCAACACAATCCTGATCGGTCACTGGACCGATCAAAGTGATGCCTGATCGGTCACCATACCGATCAGAGTGAATTTTCATCGGTCACTCAGACCGATCAGGTCCGATGAATAGTAATCCCGAAAATCAGATCCTAAGTCTTTGATCGGTCACCGGACCGTTCAGGAGCAGATCCGCGGGGGAACTCAACTCACTGTTCACTCCCTAATCGGTCACCAGACCGATCAGGAGCAAGATAGTGAGGAAGCTGCCTACTCCCTGATCGGTCACCGAACCGATCAGGAGCCAAGCAACAAGGCAACAGCCTGCTCCCTGATCGGTCACCAGACCGATCAGACATCGCTGGATCGGTCACCAGACCGATCCACTAAGGAGCAGCGTGCCAACCCTCCCTGATCGGTCACCAGATAGTTTAAATCTTGCACACAAGAGAAATAACAGAAATGTACCAATACTTGGTCTTCAATTAGTAGTGCGGGAGAGAATAGATATAGCCAAAAAAAAATATTGCATGAATTTCGAGGTAAAATAATAATAAAAAAGTTATGACAAATTTTTGAAAATGTTGATTTTATCAATTTTGATTAATGATGAAAAAAATAAGAAGTCAATGGTTGAAAAAAAAATTTCTCGAATTAGGGTAGCACGAATTTTGAGAAAAAATATTAAATTAATAATAATAAAATTTATGACAAATTTTTAAAAATTGATCATTTTAACAATTCTAACTTATGGTGAAAAAATGAGAATTCAAAATTGAAAAAGGAGTAAGAATATTTTAAACACACCTATAGATATTATTTATAAAAAAAGATCGAGTGGTATTGCACCAACCTCGATTAACGAAAAAGAAATGAAATAAAATAAAAAAATTCGTAAATCCGAAAAAACTCTCAAATTGGTGGTTGCACCAAATTTGAGCTTCCCCGCTCTGATACCACTTGTTGGATCGAGAGAAACGATAGAGGGGGGTGAATATCGTAAATCGTTTTTGGATTAAAGATAAGAGCATACGCTGCGGAAAATCAAATCATAATAAAAAACGCAAGTAGTTTTACTTGGTTCAGAGTCGCGGTCAGCTTCTACTCCAAGGCCCACGGCCATTGACCGTTTACTGGGGGCAATTCTATATGTGCGCAAAGAGTTTTACAAAAAGATTACAGTTGTAGTATAAAACAAATGAAATGACAGCTCTTCGTTACTGACGTCCGGTGTGGAATGTATCTCAGAGCAGAGGGACGTCGTTGGCGCTTGTATCTTGAGTTGAGAGGTTTCTGGAGCAGAGCGCTTGAGTAGAAGAGCGTGTTTACGTTGGAAGCAGTTGTTGAGAAGCCTTGGGGGTCGAGGGCTTTATATAGTATGTCTGGGGGCGCCCTCCACGTGGACTTTGATCCGCAACAGTCTCGGTCAGCGTTTTATCTCTTAAACATAGGGATCAAACCTTGACGGGGGTGCCCGGGAAGCAGGGGCGCCCTGGTTGACCCTTTCAGCGAGCTTCTCGGCAGGATGAAATTTTATCCGCTTCGTTGGCTTAAACGCGGGGCGCCCTGGGCACTGGGGGCGCCCGGGACGCTGGGGGCGCCCGGGAGTATGGGGGCGCCTCGCCCAGTGTGCTACCGAAGCACTTCTTTGCTTCACTTGTTTTGTATTGGCATTGGGGGCGCCCGGGACTCTGGGGGTGCCCTGCTCAGCTACTTGCCTCTCTCGTTTGGGCATTCTAAGCTGCAGACACACGTTCCTTCGGTCTTGCATCCAGGGTTAGTCTAAAACAATATGAAGCAATAAGGTATTAGTTTTATACAACCTTAGCTGTCTTGATTCTGACTTTGGGTCTCCAAAATGGAGCCCTAGGTCAAACCGACGCCTACTGCTCCCTCAACGGGGAACGCGTCCTCACCTACTCGCTCAGGAGAATTTACCTGATGCCAACCGGCTCCTCCGGTTAGACTTTTGCCCAGCAGTCCTTCGCCAGGTGCCTAGTTGTCCTTCGCCAGGTCTTCAATACCAAATAGTCCTTCGCTTGGTGCCTAGCATTCCTTCGCCAGGTCTTTGGTTCCAAGCAGTCCTTCGCCTGGTGCCCAGCAGCCCTTCGCTAGGACTTTGTTTCTTGGCAGTCCTTCGCCAGGTGCCTAGCATCCCTTCGCTAGGACTTTGTTTCCTGGCAGTCCTTCGCCAGGTGCCTAGCAGCCCTTCCCTAGGACTTTGTTTCCTGGCAGTCCTTCGCCAGGTGCCTAGCAGCCCTTTTCTAGGACTTTGGTTCCAAGCAATCCTTCACCTGGTGCCCAACAGCCCTTCGCTAGGACTTTGTTTCCTGGCAATCCTTCGCCAGGTGCCTAGCAGCCCTTCGCTAGGACTTTGTTTCCTGCACACTTGAGTAACATTGTTAGATCACCAATAATACTTAACTTTGAACCCTTTGCCAATATCAAAATAAGGTTCGATATGGTGCTTCCTGCACCAACAGTTATATGTCTCTCAAATGCATGTGACGTATGGATTTCGTGAGTAGGAAAGAGCTTACTAAGTTTCATACTTATAGTTTGCTTGCTTATGTTGCAGATCAACATAGAAATTACTAAAGAAAGGGAAGCTGCAGGAAGGGCTATTGTGTGTGGTGGTGACTTGGTTGATCGATCCATTTTTGTGCCATTTAAAGACTTGGCACTTACTTTTATAAGAAAGCATGTGTTATACCTTATACTTGTTACTTGTTATTTCTATTGAAGTTCATTTAAGACATGGATGCTACTAGATGTTACATGATTAATATGTACAATCCTTCCCCTTTGCATATGATTATATTTATGTTTTATTTCCGCTGCAACGTTTTTGAACCATATGATATACTATAAGTTAAATTATGTAGGAGTAGTAGGAAAAAGGTAACGCGCCACCTTAACGGTAAGGGGCGGGCGTTACATCTTGGTATCAGAGCGGTTTACCATCTTACTACACACACATCAAGCCTGCCTCCTGCCACTTCCAAGTAAGAAATTCTATACTTGCCTTATTTCATGTTATGTTGATAGCTTAATCATGCAAGTATGATTCATGATATGTATGATGGAAGCATGATTTTACCTTGGATAAAACTAGGAAGATACCTTACCATGCCTTATGATGACAATGACTTACAATGCATGTATATGAATAGAAATGACAGTAACCTTATACTAGCCTATATGTTAATTCGTGAAAACAGCATGGCTAGAAGACAGAGTAACATGTGTAATTTGTAAAGTCACTTCAGATGTCCATATAAATAATAAGCATAATGATGGTAAAATGTTTAAACAGTAGAGCAAGAAGACTACAATGTAAGAACATCTAGAAAGAGATATTAGTAGAATAAAAATATTTTTCTTGTACGTAATATACATAAGTGATAGATAATGGGAGAAAATGACAGTGTTGGAAGATTAGCACTAGAATTAAGAATAGAAATAATGAGTATAAATCTATAAACATTTAATGTGAACTAAACTAACTTAATTGATCACTATGTTGAACCCTGCCTTCGGGAGAAACAATGGCATCCACCCACCAGTTGCGTCCCGTACTAGTCAGGATCGCAGAAAGGGAACTCTATTGTGACTTGATAGTACTCAACATGCAAGACTTGATGCCATACTGGGTATGGATTTTCTAAGCAAATACGGTGCTTCCATCGAGTGTCGTAGAGGCAAAGTGGTCTTCCAGCCCGAGGCAGAACCCATATTCGAATTTATTGGAGAGCCAAGGAAAAGAACCGGAAAATTCTTATCAGCTCTCAAGGCATAGAAGATGTTGGACAAGGGACTTATTGGCCCTAGTCACTCTCCATTGGGAGCTCCGGTATTATTTGTCAAGAAGAAGGACAACACTATGCGCCTGTGTATAGACTACAGAGCGCTAAACAACGTGACAATCAAGAACAGGTACCCCCTTCCAAGGATCGACGACCTGTTCGACCAACTGAAGGGAGCTACCATCTTTTCGAAGATCGATCTCAGATCTGGCTACCATCAAGTGAAAGTAAAGCCAGACGATATTCCGAAGACGGCTTTCCAGACCAGATACGGACATTATGAGTTCGTCGTTATGCCCTTCGGAGTAACCAATGCTCCCGTAATGTTTATGGATCTGATGAATCGAGTATTCTCAGCTTCCCTCGATAAGTTTGTGATCGTCTTCATCGACGATATCCTTATCTACTCGAGAAATCAAGAAGAGCATGCCGAGCACCTGAAGATAGTACTGCAGATTCTTCGGGAAAAGAAATTATATGCCAAGTTCTCCAAATGCGAATTCTGGCTAGACCAAGTGTCCTTTCTCGGTCATATTATTTCCAAGGATGGAGTCATGGTTGAGCCGAGGAAGATCGAGGCCGTAAGTAACTGGAGCAGGCCCATGAATGCTAGCGAGGTCAGGAGTTTTCTGGGATTAGCGGGATATTATCGGAAATTCGTAGAAGACTTCTCCAGAATCGTAGCACCTATGACGGTTCTCACCAAGAAGAACAAGAAATATGTATGGACCGAAGAATGCGAGAAGAGTTTCTTGGAGCCGAAAAGAAAACTTACAAGTGCTCCAATCCTGACTCTTTCGGACGATGACAAGGGATTCGATATGTACAGCGATGCCTCCAAATTAGGACTCGGAGCTGTACTGATGCAGAGTGGCAAAGTCATTGCCTATATTCTATGCAACTGAAGGAATATGAAAAGAACTATCCCACTCACGACTTAGAATTGGCAGCCGTGGTCTTTGCTTTGAAAATATGGAGACACTATCTTTATGGAGCACAGTGTAAAATTTATACAAATCACCAGAGTCTGCGATATTTCTTCAGTCAAAAGGACCTCAATATGCGACAACGCCGATGGCTGGAACTCGTGAAAGACTATGACTACGAGATCTTCTATCACCCAGGCAAGGCAAACAAGGTGGCTGATGCACTCAGCAGGAAGTCTAGTGCCACCTTAATGTCCTTATCATTATTGTCCCGACCGCTGGAGAAGGAAATTATGAGCTACGGGATCGAAGTCATTTCTGGACAACTTTCAGCCCTGGCAATTATGCCAACACTATTCGACGACATACTGGAAAAGCAAGATGGAGATCCAAGTCTTCAGAAGATAAAGCAGGAAATTCTTGAAGGCAACAGCGAGGGTTTCCATATTGCCGATAATGGGGTATTATACCTTAGGGATCGACTCTGTAACACTAATGATCCAGAACTGCAAAAGAAGATTTTGGAAGAGGCTCACGGAACCCCCTACTCTATGCATCCGGGATCCACCAAGATGTACCAAGATCTAAAGATGAGGTTTTGGTGGTCAGGTATGAAGAGGGATGTAGGTCAGCATGTCAGTACCTGCCTGACCTGCCAACAAGTCAAAACAGAACACCAGAGGCCTGGAGGAGTTCTGCAACCAATCCAAATCCCAGAATGGAAGTGGGAAGACATTTCTATGGATTTCATCTCAGGTCTTCCCAGGACAACAAATGGATACGACGCTATATGGGTTATCGTCGACAGATTGACGAAGTCAGCCCATTTCCTAGCAATCAAGATGACATATTCGATTGAGCAACTGGCCCAATTGTATGCTAAGGAAATCATCAGACTGCATGGCATTCCCAAGACTTCATTTCAGATAGGGATGGTCGCTTCACATCACAATTTTGGAAATGTGTTCATAAAGCTCTCGACATGAAGCTGCGTTTCAGTACCGCCTTTCATCCTCAGACTGATGGGCAAACGGAAAGGGTGAACCAAGTACTGGAAGACATGCTACGAGCATGTGTACTGGATTTCAAAGGAAGTTGGTGCCGATACTAATGTCTAGCGGAGTTCACTTACAATAATAGCTACCAAGCTACTATCGAAATGGCACAGTATGAAGCATTATATGGAAGGAGATGTAGGTCTCCAATCTGTTGGTACGAGGGTGGCGAAAAGAAGGAGATGGGACTCCAGACGGATTTCATCGACGACACCACTCGAGCTATATAGAGTATCCGCCAGAGAATAGAGACTGCCCAGAGCCGGCAGAAGAGCTATGCGGATTAGAGACGTAGACCTTTAGAGTTCGATGTCGGAGATTTGGTATTCCTCCGAGTAGCTCCTATGAAAGGAGTAATGCGATTCGGGAAGAAAGGAAAGCTTAGTCCGCGATATGTGGGATCGTACAAGATCCTGAACAGAGTGGGCAAGGTGGCTTACGAGCTCGAGCTACCTCAGGAGATGTCTGCTATCCACAACGTGTTCCACGTGTCGATGCTCAGAAAGTGCATTCCCAGTGCAGACAAAGTGATTGAGCCGCATGTCGTACCGATCCAGGAGGACCTGAGTTGTGAAAGCAAACCCATTCGGATCCTAGATCGAGACGTCAAGAGACTAAGGAACAAGGAAGTGCCCTTAGTCAAAGTCTTGTGGCAAAGTCAGCAATCTGAAGAAGTTACTTGGGAACGTGAGGATGATATGAAACGAAAATATCCCGAGTTATTTTAAGTTCGAGGGCGAACTTTTCAGAAGGTAGAGTGGATTGTAACGCCCCAAATTTCCCTCTCAAAAATTGTAATGATTGAACATGTGGCCATGAATAAAGTTATGAATTTAGTGGGGGAAATTAGGAATAAAGAAATATTAGGCACCTTTTGACATGAAGTGAATGTGTGATAATCATGTTTATGTGTTATACTAATATTATGTTTAATATCATGCACATGAATGGATGAATAATATTATGCATATGCATGTGTATGAATAAAATGATTACCATTCTCTTGTTGGGCTTTGGTTATGCGGGCTTGGAAAAAAAAATGAAAGAAAGAGAAAGCAAAAAGAAGAGGAGATGCCAAGGATTGAACCTTGGACCTCAAAGAAAAGCGAAACCTTAAGCATGCATATGTAACCAATTCACCCAGCAGGGGAGTGCTATTAGGAGAAGATGAGAAATTGTAGATGAGTAGAAAATAAGTGAAGAGACACATGAAAAATGAGCAGGCACCATTGGAAAGGTGGTTGCTTTTTCACTCCCTATAAAAAGCAAGAGGAGAAGAAATGCCCAAGGCATTTTTCGGCCACAAGCTATTAGTGATATGAGAAAATTGTCCTAAGGCAATCGTCTTATGATTGTAATCATTTATTTTAATAAATGAATATTCACTATTTGAGTATACATGTTTATGTATTTGATTGAGATCTTAAACTCATTTACTGAATGTCCGCAATACAATTCACAGCATAAGAGAATTTGTGTTGAATTCACAACTAGTGATTATCTCTACATGTGCAACTGTGAAGTATTGAAATTGTCCCTAGTCGATGAATTGATAAATACGGACACTATCAATTCTGTTGAGACTAGCATGAGTTATTTTCTAATCAGCTGATTCTCACTGGCTGGTGACATTGGGATGTCCGGAGATAAACATGAATGCTAGTTAAGGAAACTAGTTCATTGGAGTGACTGGCTATAAAACTTCATATGGTAGTCTACATATAGATATGTCAATGAAGTTCTTACTGCAGCTTAAGTGCGATGTTCCTTTGACTTGCGGTGTTCAAGTCATCTTGGTCATGGAGACTTATACTTTGACATCTTAAGCAAGCATCTCCAAGGAGGTGTGGACCCAGGATGATTGGATATAAGTCGAAGTGCCCGAAGATGTTTGAACAGCCTACAAAGGATTCACCACTCCTTGCGAGGAGATATATACCCGAGGCCTATCGTCGGATTGCTACTCGAAGCCTCTGGCCAGAGCTTGACATGTTCAGAGTATGAATCTCTTAAATACATGAGAGTAATTAGAATCCGTAGGATGAGAAAATGTTACTTGGGCTAGCTGTGACATAGTCAGCCTAGTGGGGACTGACACACATAGACCATGTCCTGAACCAAGTGAGTATAAGATGGTGAAGGGAATGGGGCACGATTCATTATAGCTGCTGAAGGGTTTCAGAATAGTTTCTGAGGTCAACCGTTGATCTTTCGATTAATTGGGGATCATGATGTACTACTAAGTGTCACTCATGATCGTTCTATAATTGGTTAATTATAGACGGCCAACATAAATCGAAAGCCTATTTAGTCACACGCACTACGAGTAATCCGAGAGATTTAAAACGAGTTCAAATTAGATTTTCCAATCAAGAGTGATTCGGTTTGCTTGAGCCAAACGATAAGTTGAATCTGAATTTTTCATAGACGCATCGGAAGCGCAGAATGGCTATGTCTTTTGAAGACTTAATAGATCAATTAAATAAGTTTAATTCATTGGGGTGTGGCTTGGATGGGCCGGCCAAAGAGGGTCTCCATCCTCTTTGCTTGGCCGACCACAACAAAGGGAGAGAACCAAGTTTTTGGCTCAATTTATAAAATAAACCAAGTGTGGTTTGTTTTATAAAATTATGGATGATATAAATTTTTATATAATAAACCAAGGTTTAGTTTATTTTTCATAGAAATTAAAATGAACCATGGATTGGTTTATTTTATTTTATAAAATCAATCATGGATTGATTTACCATGATAAGAAAATTTATTCCATAAGAAAAAAGAGACTTGGTTGATTTTTATCATGAATTAAAAAATGATAAAACTTGGCATGATGGAATAAGTCATAGAAAATTTATTCCATAAGAAAAAGGAGACTTGGTGGTTGCGAGGCCACTATGTAAAGGAACCAAGGCAAGGCTTGGAAAATAACAAACAGAAATCGAAGTATTCTTGCTTGGGCTCTCTCCCTCTCCTCCCTTCTTCCTCTTGGTTGGCCACAAGGTTCTTCTCCCTTCTTCTTGCCGTGAGCACAAGGAGAAACACTGAGGCGACAAAGTTCTTCCGTTGGGATGATCTTCCTCTCCGGCCATCATCACCTTGGGATTGGGCGCAAGTCATCTTCCTCCATCTCGCCGGAATTGTGATTCCGGCCAACCTTGGTAGTGAGTTTTTCCGATGTGATTACATCTCTCTTGGTTTCTCTTGTCGCGTTCTCGGAGAATCTAGTAGTTCTCGGGAACACGAAACTCGTGGCTTTGCGAAGTCATCCAGAAGATACTCGGCGTGGACGCGAATAGAGGCGGAGCTTCTAAGGGACGCTTACGGTTGGATCTCGTCCCTTCCTTCGAGTTACGCGAGGTAATAAGTAAATTAGTTTACATTTCTGCAAAATTTTAAATATATGATCATGTCTACATAAAAAAAAGTTGCATGCTTAGATGTATGGTTAAATAATTTGAGAAATTATTTATGCCAAACCTTCCGATGCACGTAATTAATTTTAAAATTATGAACCCACATCCATGTCATCATACACCCGGTCCCAACAGTGGTATCAGAGCCGTGGTTTGTGTTCGACATAATCATATAATTGTTTTTGCGGAAAAATTTGTCATGATCTGAGTTTTGGAAAATTTTCCAATTATGGAAACTTTCCAATTATGGTAAATTTCGATTTAGGAATTTCAAAGTTTGGAAATCCTCATGAAATTTCGCAAACATTTGAAATATCCCTGTTTCTGAAATTTTATGATAATTGTGAAAACTTTCCAATTTTGGAAATTTCCTATTTTGGAAATTTTCCAATTTTGGAAAAATGTAAGTTTTCTTTGTACCAGAAACTTACAATTATTCTGAGAACCTTTTATTTTTGGAAACTTTTCATTTATGGAAAGCTCGAAATTTTGGGCACTTTCTTTCAAGAAAGTCTAGACAAAATTATGGGAATATTAATTGATATTTAAATTTATAATTGGAAATTAAATTATTTATAAAATTCTTTATTTTGGATTGAGCCTCGGGGAGCCGTCCAATTTAAAGTTAGTTGTTATAATTAAATTTCCTAAATTGAATTTAAACTATCAAAATTTTAATTTAGTTTGAGTCTCGGGGAGCCGTCCAAATTAAATTAATAATTTTTCATAAATAAAATATGTGATCAAATCTCGAAAATTTTAAGGTGATTCTCAAACGATAATTTCCTTATTTGATTTATGAGGTGATGCTCTTACATGTTATTATCTCCAAAATTAATTAGGAAATTGTTTCCTATAGAGTATATTTCTTTAAATAAGATTTTCATGAAAATAATATGTGGTTGAATTAAGGGAATCTGTCTCTTAATTTAATAAGATTTAATTTAGAGAAATCAAAGTCTTAAACATATTAATTCCGAAATTGATTATGATAATTTAGGAAATTGTTTCCCAAAAACAATTCCTTGAATAAAGTATGAAATTAAAATAAGGAAATCTAGTTCCTAATTCAATTAATGAGACTTGATAAATTAAGTCACATACATACTTTATTAAGGAAATCGTTAGAACATGACATAATTATATGTCATGAATGTGCATAAAAGAAAGGATGAGACCCAAAACCCCTTACAAAATATTAAGGCCAACACCTTCCATTAATATGGTTAGAACTGGAGTTTTGTTTCTCGTTTGGGTTGATGGACACATCCATGCCCGGCTTGAACCTCAACATGTTCAAACCATGGAATTAGTTTATGATTAATATAGTTGGAGTCAGAGGTCAATCCTTAGTTTTAGTTGTTGGACACATCCAAGCCTGACTAAACGGTTGAATGAGCCCCAACCATATTAAAACTATTACATGATTAATGGGTCAGCCTTAAGCTTGGAGCATCGATTTGTTGTGCCACAGCCAAGGTCAATGTAAACAGAGGTGCAGTTGGGTGCTATGCATATTGTTGCATACTTATTAATGAGTTAACAACCCAATGATTTATGCAAACATTCAATTAGTTGATAGCATAATGTGATAGTTGTTGGTGCAGACAGCACCCAAGTCGAACCTGTGTTTTGATAATGGCAAAAGGGTTCAAAAGTTAAGATGTTATGTCTATCTAACATGCTACGTGAGTGTGCAGATTGAAAATCCTAGCGAAGGACTGCTAGGCACCAGGCGAAGGAATGCCTGGAAACGAAGTCCTAGCGAAGGATTGCTAGGCACCAGGCGAAGGACTGCCTAGAACCGAAGACCCAGCGAAGGGCTGCTGGGCACCTAGAGAAGGACTGCTAGGAGTGGAAGACCTAGCGAAGGAATGCTAGGCACCAAGCGAAGGATTGTTTGGTATTGAAGACCTGGCGAATGACAACTAGGCACCTGGCGAAGGACTGCTGGGCAAAAGTCCAACCGGAGGAGTCGGTTGGCATCAGATAAATTCTCCTGAGAAAAGTAGGTGAGGACGCGTTCCCCGTTGAGGGAACAGTAGGCGTCGGTTCGACCTAGGGCTCCATTTTGGAGACCCAAAGTCAGAACCAAGATAGCTACGGCTGTAAAACTCACTAATATATTTGCTCTATCTTGTTTGGTACTAACCCTGGATGCAGGACCGAAGGAACGAGTGTCTGTAGCTCAGAAAGCCTCAAAGGAGTGAGGCAGCAGCTGGGTTGGGCGCCCGGAAGGACCCGGGCGCCCTAAGTACAAGGCAAAGATGAGTTCAGCAAAAGCATGCTTCGGAAGCTCACTAGGCGGGGCGCCCCCGTGCTCAAGCCAACGAAGTGGATAGAGTCAAGCCAGTGAGAAGCCCGCAAATTGAGTTAACCCGGGCACCCCCAGCGTCCCGGCCGCCCCCACAGTCAACCCTCAGCCCTATTCGAGTGGGATAAGGGATGACCGATAGTTGCTCAGATCGGGTGACACGTGGGGGGCGCCCCAACGTTCAGGGCGCCCCGGGAGGCTATAAAAAGCCCCTCGACCCCAAGGCTTCGAACAACAACGCTTTCAACGCCAATACGCTCTTCTACTCAAGCGCTCTGCTCCGGAAACCCTTCATCTCGAGATTCTAGCGCGACGACGACCCTACGCACCGAAGAACGATCTACACCAGGCGTCGGTAACGAAGAGCCTATTTTTAATTGTATTCTTACTGCACTTATTACTGTATAACTGTTTGTACGATTTTGTACGATTATAGTATTATCCGCAGTAAACGATCAAGGACCGTGGGCCTTGGACTAGGAGCCGACCGCGACTTTGAACCAAGTAAAATCTTGGTGTTTGCGTTTGCTTTTAGTTTTAATATTTTCGCTGCGTATTCTCTTTGTTAATCCGAAACGACTAACGATATTCACCCCCCCCTCTATCGTTTTCTCTCGATCCAACAACTAGTATCAGAGCTAGGAAGCTCAAAATTGGTGCAACCACTAATTTGAGAATTTTTTTTCGATTTTTTTTCGAAATCTTTATAATTCTTTTTCTGTTCAAAATTTTTCTCGTTAATCGAGACTGGTGCAACACCCCTCGATAATTATTTTTCTTTATCCTGCACTATTAATCCAAGACCAAGTCTTGGGACAGAGTTTTCCTTTTCTTTTCTCTCTTTTTCAGATAAAATCCTTAATGGTCATGCAAGAAGGCTTCAGCACCGCAAGGCCACTGCTTTTCAGTGGGGAGGACTTCTCCTACTGGAAGAGCAGAATGGAGGTCCACCTGAAAACTCAGGTGGACATGTGGATAATCATCCAGTCCGGACTAGAAATACCAAGAAATGATGATGGAGTACAACAACCTTACACTGAATGGGACGCTGCATTGAAAAAGAAAATTGAAGCCGATGCCAAAGCGACCCAAACACTACAATGCGGCCTAACAAAAGAGGAGCTGAATCAGGTGGGTCCATTCAACTGTGCCAAAAAACTCTGGGGTAAGCTGATCGAACTACACGAAGGAACCTCCGACACCCGAATCAGCAAGAGGGACCTTCTGCTAAACAAACTATACACCATCAAGATGAACGAAGGCGAATCAGCAGCTCAGCTGCACGCCAGAATTCAGGAGCTGATGAACAGTCTACACACCATTGGTCACAAGGTAGAAAACCGTGACCTAATAAGGTATGCCCTTAACGCTTTCCTAAGAATCACCTTGTGGCCATCTATGGTAGATGCTTACAAAATTTCTAGGGATCTTTCCAAAATCAAGTTAGATGAACTTTTTTCTGAACTCGAATTACATGAACAGACTAACTGCAATCTGGCCGAGAAAGGCATTGCTTTTGTTGCAGGTAAAGCTGGAAAGACATCCAAGAAGAAAACTCAACCTGCACCCGAGTCTGACTCAGACTCAGACTCAGAAGGCGACGAAGGAGACTGACCTAAGCTGGTCCGACTGGCTCGAAACTACTACAAGGAATTGAAGAATCAATCCAACGAAGGAAAGCCAGCCGAAGAAAGGAAGAACCAGCTGAACCTTCAAATGACAAGAACAAACCAAACGTGACCTGCTACGAGTGCAAGAAGAAGGGTCACTACAAGACGGAGTGTCCTAACCTAAAGGAGACCAAGAAGACTAGAAAGAAGAAAGCACTCCAAGCAACGTGGGACGAGTCCTCCTTCTCCGAAGAAGAAGAGGTCCCACAGTCGAACCTGCTCGCACTAACTGCCTCAGAAGAAATCGAGATTGAGTCAGAGTCGGAGCCGGACGACGGCAAACTTACATTCTCAGAGGACGGCGAAATAATTGTAAGTGGTTTTTCAAGAAGTCAGTTAAGTGAGTTAATTTCTTATCTTTCTCGAGATTTGGCGAAAGCTAAACTCCGAGTCGAATCTCTCCGACAAGAAGTAAAATTCTTGAAAGAGAGAGCTGACTCTAGATCCTTAACTGAGAAGGTTCAAGAAGGAACCTCTACTCAAGTTGAAAAACTTGAGAAAGAAAACTCCTCCTTGAAAACTCAAGTTAAGGACCTTAGATCAGCCTTAGAACGATTCACTTCTGGATCCAAGGGTCTTGACATGATTCTTGGAAAATAGAAGTCGGTTCTAAATCGATCCAGACTAGGCTATAGAACCAAATCTAGACAAAGATCCTACTATGCTGTACTGAACCAGTCCAGACCTAAAGTTCAGGCATGGGTACCCAAACTGTGCCTGAACAAACAAACTGGATCAAATCAGTATTGGATCCCCAAGGACAAGATTCACATCTTGCCTAACCATTATCGTGGCTTTAGTCCAAGGGGAGCCAAATTAAAAACAATATTTATTGTTAGATAAAATTCAATTTTTGTTTGCAAACTGCATGATTGATTGTCTATTTAATTCCTGTAATTTACCATGCTTAGACTTAGGAATGATTAGTTTAAGGACTGAACCAACTTAACTAAAATTTGAACAACATAGTATTGGGTGAAGGTGAGATGATAGTACGTTAGGGAAGCCAATTCTAATAAGGTCAAGTATACTCAACTTGGTCTCTTTAGACTGGTGAAACTAGCCGAAGCTACCGATCCAAGACCCAAACTAGTTAGACCAGAATTTTTCAAAAAATAACTTTGAAAATGAAATTTCATTAAAAGGCTTTGTCAAGGAAAGGGTTGATGATCCAATAAGGCTACGGCCAAAGAAGTCCTAGTGCCTCACTAAGACCTTGAAGCCAATTTTTGAAATTCAAATTTAAATTATTCTTTGTCAAATTTGAATCTAACACAAATTTTCAGTTACGTATAGATTCAAACATTTTTTAACTCTAAATCAATTGTTTTCAAAATTAATTCAATTTTTTTAAAAAATAAATCATAATTTCTCAAAATAATTCTATCTATCAAAACCTGTCTCACAAAACTTATAAGGCTAACGTGCTTGATAACCCTAGATTGGGTGAGACGGTAAAATCTAACTTAATCATAATCCAGTTAATACCTGCATTGCAACCATTTTAGAACGGCATTGATCTAATATTAGTCAAACCATGGTCAAATTAGTCCAACCATGATCAAAGTAGTCAAACCATAGTCAATGTAGTTAAACCATGGTCAAAAGATCAACAAGACAATAAAGTTGCCAAATCACACCTGACCCGGGCGCCCGTGAATCCTTGGGCGCCCCGCACAGCTCCTTCACATCTCTCAAAGCAAGAATCTACCTTTATAACTTGACCAGGGCGCCCCGGACCTAGCCGGTGCCCCCAGTCCCGGTCAAAAATCAGCAAAGCTGCCATCCAAGCCTGACCGGGGCACCTGGGCCATCCCGGGCGCCCCTGAACGACATTAGGACACTGCCAATGGCAGGTGCCCTGCCCCGGGCGCCCGAGAGCTCCCGGGCGCCCTAGCTAAAATTCCTATAAAAGGCACCCGAATCCCCTCATCTTGCCACACCCAAAATCATTCTCCTCTCCAACTCCTTTCCTTTCAAGTGACCTTGCAACCTTCTCAAGCTCTCATCTTCGACAATGCCTCCCCGAGCTGCCACCCGGTATAATCTTATTTGCATTTAAATTAATTTTAATTTTCTTTAATACAGTTCTTTCATAATGTTAGAAAATGCCGAGCAAACCAAGCAAACCCCGGTACCGAACCTAGTCCCGATCCTAGGTTCCCAACCTTAGAACTTTGCAATAGATTTGCCTGAACAACATATAATCCTATTAAGACAAGTTACCTAAATAGGCAATTCTTTACACAATCTTGTCCATTAGCCATGAATGTCAGCAACTTTTACCAACTAGATAACCTAGTATTCTGCACTCATCCTATCAACACTTCCCTCTGAGCAAAATTCTATAACAACATAGGGAGACAAGACAATCTTATGTTTTCCACCACCGTTCAAGGGATGTCCTTGACAATCACCCCCTCATTGCTTAATCGATTTCTTGGACTACGACTCTCACAGTCCACCTTTTGCTGTTACCCTCCTAGGGATCTTCCCTTTGATGATCCCTACTCTCACATTACCCTAGATACTCTACATTCCTACTTCTATAGGGATGCTAGGAACCCCCTGGCCAGACGATTTCAGTCTGTTCACCTTCAGGTCCAGGAGTATGCTCTTTATAGAGTAATAGTCCAATGCATTCTTCCCTTATCTACTAGAGACGTCGCTACCATGCGACCTTTCCACACTTTCTTCTTATACACACTGAATCATCATCTTGACATCGACATTGGACTCCATATATTTCACACGATCCTACATGCGTCCAGTGCTACCACGCAGGTGCGGGTACGCACTCCCTATTGCCACATCATCACTTCCATTCTACACTATCACGACCGTAACATCACCGAGGGTGAGATGGCCACGATGACTGACTTCGATGAAATAAGTTTTAGGAATTTTTCCATAGCTGGTATAGATGTCTCAAGTACCGGGGTTTTATCGTGGAAGCGACAGAGAGCCGGACCCAGATTGACTCTGACGAGGAAGTTGAGGTCGATGTTGCAGATCTCGCAGCCGAGGCCCGGGAGCACATAGATGAGCCCCCACCACTGACACTCTACGAGCGAGTGTCCCGACTTGAGACACAGGTCCAGAGCCTCCGGGAGGAAGTGGAGGCAAATCATGCTGAAGAAATGGAGACAAATCAGGGCTATTACACTGAGTACATGAATGCCCTCAAAGCTGATAGGGAAACCAACGACGCACGATATCAGGAGATGATGGCACTATTTCGATCCTGGCAGCCAGGCTCTTCTGATCATCCCGGTCCCTCCTCCTAGATTTGACTAGCATTGTACTCTTGACTGGTTGACTGTCCCTACTCAGTAGGGTTGGCTCGTGTTTGATTATGGTGTGACTATCCTGGTCCTCTCCTTTTACCAGCTGACTTATGAAGTTGACTACTTGCCTTTTCATGATTATCTAATCTTTGCTAGGATTATGCTTGGTAGAATAGATTTACTTTACCTTTGATTTTATTACTGCTTTACTTGCTTTAAAATCAGTTTGAAAATAGTTTTAAAATTGCTTTACTTAATTTTCAAAATCTTTTTACAATAGATTTTTTGACTTAGTTTTATTTTCAAAAACTACCCCCTTCAAAACTAGGGTTTTTTCGCAAATGGACTTAGCCTAAGCCCTAACCCTAGAAATGCATGCACCTATAGATCTAGAAGCCAGCATCTCACAAGCACCTTAGGGTACTTTTGATTGATAATATAGAATGGGTTGAGATGCTTAGGTCTTTGCCTTAATTCAAGATGCTTTAAGTTAGTGCATCTGCAGTAATTGGGGCACTAAATACAACTAAAACAGTCATCAAGTTATGTGTCAAATTTAGAAAATCTAACTTGAACAAAACACTTAACTCGACTAACCGTAGCGAAAACTACTGTTTATAACAGCTAGTAAGTAACTAATTGAGTTAGACAGGACCCTAAAAGAGATAATTGAAATTGGTTTGGTCTTAAATTGGTTCATCACAGCACATTATGCAAGTTATTTATCTTTTTACTGATATATTGCTTGATTTTTTATATATGGCAAAGGGGGAGAGATAGGAAAGGAGAGAAGCTTAAATTCAAAATTTCATCCTTTCTTCAAAAAGTACTTAATCTATATGTTTTAAAAATTACTAAGTCTCTCAAAGTTAAGCTGCTTTCAAATCTTTTTAAGTACTTAAACTTAAGTTGCTTTCAAAAAATTTTTACTTAAACTTAAGTTGCTTTCAAAATTTTTTTTACTTAAACTTAAGTTGCTTTCAAATTTTTTTTCTTGAACTTAAGTCACTTTCAAAATTTTTTTTGGTACTTAAACTTAAGTTGCTTTCAAAATTTTTTTTGTACTTAAAGTTAAGTTGCTTTCAAAATTTTTTTGGGTACTTAAACTGCTTTTAAAAAAAAAATTTTGGTACTTAAACTTAAGCTGTGTTCAAAATTTTTCTAAGTACTTAAACTTAAGCAATTATAAATCTTGCTAAGTACTTATCTTAGACTTAAGCTATGGTTCTAAGAACTTAAAAATGATGGTTCTTTTCTACTGACTTGAAACTTCTTAAGTATAAACCTTCAAAAGTGCACAACAAATGCTTGGAAAATATGTTTTTGAAGGTTCTTTCGAAAATTGTTATAAATGTTTTAAAAATTAATTCCATCATCAGAGTAAGAAATCTTTTTTCAAAAACCCCATGTACTTTTGAAAAACCTAGGGGGAGATTCCTTCCAGGGGGAGGAAACTAAATTTTTATATCATCTGTTCTGATTAACTTAACTTTTTGAACTAGGTTGCCATAAATCAAAAAGGGGGAGATTGTTGGTGTAGACAGCACCCAAGTCGAACCTGTGTTTTGATAATGACAAAAGGGTTAAAAAGTTAAGATGTTATGTCTATCTAACATGCTACGTGAGTGTGCAGATTCAAAATCCTAGCGAAGGACTGCTAGGCACCAGGCGAAGGAATGCCTGGAAACGAAGTCCTAGTGAAGGACTGCTAGGCACCAGGCGAAGGACTGCATGGAACCCAAGACCCAGCGAAGGGCTGCTGGGCACCTAGCGAAGGACTGCTAGGAGTGGAAGACCTAGCGAAGGAATGCTAGGCACCAAGCGAAGGACTGTTTGGTATTGAAGGCCTGGCGAAGGACAGATAGACACCTGGCGAAGGACTGCTGGGCAAAAGTCCAACCGAAGGAGCCGGTTGGTATCAAGTAAATTCTCTTGAGAGGAGTAGGTGAGGACGCGTTCCCCGTTGAGGGAACAGTAGGCGTCGGTTCGACCTAGGGTTCCATTTTGGAGACCCAAAATCAGAACCAAGACAGCTACGACTGTAAAACTCACTAATATATTTGCTCTATCTTGTTTGGTACTAACCCTGGATGCATGACCAAAGGAACGAGTGTCTACAGCTCAGAATGCCTCAAAGGAGTGAGGAAACAGCTGGGTTGGGCGCCCGGAAGGACCCGGGCGCCCTAAGTACAAGGCAAAGATGAGTTCAGCAAAAGCATGCTTCGGAAGCTCACTGGGCGGGGCAGCCCCGTGCTCAAGCCAACGAAGTGGATAGAGTCAAGCCAGCGAGAAGCCCGTGGATTGATGCAACCTGAGCGCCCCCACAGTCAACCCTCAGCCCTATTCGAGTGGGATAATGGATGACCGAGAGTTGCTCGGATCGGGTGACATGTGGGGAGGCGACCCCAACGTTCAAGGCGCCCCGGGAGGCTATAAAAAGCCCCTCGACCCCAAGGCTTCGAACAACAATGCTTTAAACGCCAATACGCTCTTCTACTCAAGTGCTCTGCTCCGGAAACCCTTCATCTCGAGATTCTAGAGCAACGATGACCCTACGCACCGATGAACGATCTACACCAGGCGTCGGTAACGAAGAGCAAATTTTTAATTGTATTCTTACTGCACTTATTACTGTACAACTGTTTGTACGATTTTGCATGATTATAGTATTGCCCGCAGTAAACGATCAAGGACCGTGGGCCTTGGAGTAGTAGCCGACCGCGACTCTGAACCAAGTAAAATCTTGGTGTTTGTGTTTGCTTTTAGTTTTAATTTTTCCGCTGCGTATTCTCTTTGTTAATCCGAAATGACTAATGATATTCACCCCCCCCTATCATTTTCTCTCGATCCAACAATAGTTACATATGTATAATATGTAATTGGTATAATTACATACCTTCATAGCTAAGAATAACTTGATGGACTCTAGCCATGGTTGTTCTTATCTACGGTTGGATATCAACCTATTTGGAGATGTTCCTACGATCTCCCGAATTGATAAAAAGGGTTATTCAATTCGAAAAATAAATAGGATTTAATTAATGTATTGATGCATTCTTTATCATTCTCATCACATGACCTCAATTTGTATTTCTAGGATAATCACCTGATCATGTCTTCTCTGAATTTATGTTCCATTTTGGACACCAATAAGCTGACTGGGCCAAACTTCATGGACTGGCTTTGAAACCTGAGGATAGTCCTCAAGGCAGAAAAGCTTGCTTATGTCCTTGAAAAACAAATTCCCAACCATCCTCCTAAAGATGTAACTCCAGACCAGTTAGTGGTCTATCAAAAACATGTGGCCGATTCTGAACTTGCAAGTTGCATCATGCTGGCCGCTATGGTACCTGAGCTGCAAAAGCAGCATGAGCATATGGATCCTCATACCATCGTCTTCCATCTTCATGAGTTGTTTGACGAGCAGGCGAGATCCGAAAGGTTTGAGGTCTCCAGACTCCTCTTCACCTCTAAGATGCATGAAGGCACTTCTGTTTCACAGTTTGTGTTGAAGATGTTGGGGTACATTGAGCGACTTGGCACACTTAGATTTGCAATGGATCACGAACTAAGTATTGACTTAATTCTGCATTGTTTGCCTAAGAGTTACTTACAGTTTGTGATGAACTATCGGATGAACAAATAGGAAACTACCATTCCTGAGTTGCTTAACCTGCTGAAGACTGTAGAGCCTTCTGTAAAGCAGGAACAGAAGACGGTACTGTTAGTTGGTTCCTCAAAGAAAGGTTCTAAGAGGAAGCCCAAAGAACAAAATAAGGGAAGGAAGAAAAAGGCCTAAAAGACTGAAAAGGCACCAAAAGGCATTTGCCATCACTGCAGCAATGAGGGCCACTGGCGAAGAAACTGCAAGGTTTATCTTGAGTCCTTGAAGAAGAAGGCATCCGATGCCCCATCCTCTTCAGGTATCTTCGTTATTGAATGTCACTCTATTTCCTCGTACACCTGGGTACTTGATACTGGGTGTAGCTAATATATATGTAATGACATACAGGGGCTAAGGAATAGAAGAAGACTCGTCAAGAGAGAAGCGAATTTGCGAGTTGGAAATGGAGCAAAGATTGCTGCTGTTTCCATCGGAACATATTTGCTAAAGCTCCCTACTAGACTTGTCTTAGAATTGGATAATTGTTATTTTGTTCCTTCGTTAATAAAGAACATTGTATCTATTTCATGCTTGAATGAAAAGGGTTATCATTTAACTTTTAGTAACAATTGTTGTTACATAACTTTAAATGGTGTTCTTTATGGGATCGAAACTTTATGCAATGGTATCTACACGTTAGATTTATCCGGTGACGTTTTCAATATCGAAGTTAGCAACAAACGTGCTCGAATAGATAATCAAATAGACTCCTATATGTGGCATTGTCGTCTTGGCCATGTAAGCAAAGAAACGCATGACCAAATTACACCATGTGGAATTCTGGAATCATTTGAACCTGGTTCATTTGATACATGTGAATCATGCTTAAAAGGGAAGATGACCAAATTACCCTTTTCCTAAAAAGGTAAACCAGTGGGAGAATTGCTTGGTCTAATACATACTGATGTATGTGGACCAATGTCAACTCTTGCACAAGGAGGCTATAGCTACTTCATTACCTTTATCGATGATCACTCACGATTCGGGTATGTGTTCTTAATGAAACACAAATCTGAAGCTTTTAAGAAATTCAAAGAGTTCAGAAGTGAAGTAGAGAAACATCTTGGCAAAAGTATTAAGATACTTCGATCCGATCGGGGTGGTGAATACTTAAGTCAAGAGTTTCAAGATTATCTTAAGGACAATGGGATATTGTCTCAATGGACTCCGCCATATACACCACAGCATAATGGTGTATCTGAGTGGCGTAATGTAACGCCCCAAATTTCCCTCTAGAACGATGTAATAATTGAACATGTGACCAAGAATAAAATTATGAATTTAAAGGGACAAATTTCAAATAAGGAAGATATTAAGCACCTTCTTGATATATGGTGAATGTGTGTGATAATTATGTTTATATGCTACATTAATATTATGCTTGACATCATGCACATGAATGAATGAATAATGATATAAATATGCATGCGTATGAACTAAATGAGTAGCATTCTCTTGTTGGGCTTTGGTTACATGGGCTTGAAGAAAATAAAAAGGAAAAGAAAGCAAAAAGAAAACGAGGTGCTAAGGATTGAACCTTGGACCTCAAAGGAAAGCAAAGCCTTAAGAATATTCATGTAACCAATTCAACTAGTAAGGGAGTGCTATTAGAAGAGGATGGGGAATTGTAGATAAGTGGGAATGAAGATGAAGAGACACAAAAAAATTGAAGAGACACCATTAAAGAGGTGCTTGCCTCTTTACTCACCATAAATGGCCATGAGGAGGAGGAAATGCCTAAGGCATTTCGACCAAGAAACCCCCCTTTTCTCTCCACCAAACTCTTCCCCTTCCTCCTCTTCCTCACCGAAATCCTTGTGGCCCTTGCTACCATTTTCAAGTCATTCACCTCCTAGAGAAAACCGGACCAAAAGAAGAGAAGAACAAGAGGAGTGCTAGAGTTTAAGAGGTCTTTTCTTCTCCAAAATTTGGAGATCTTTTGGGAACATAAGCACAAGTGGTAAGACTCCCTCACCTGCAACATAATGGCTTTTTATATGTTTTTATGATTTTTATGTTTGCTTGTGATGTTGGGTGAAAGAGAATGGAAGAAAACCTTGAGGGAAGTTTTGGCCATAAAGGGGTACCCCCCTTTTCTATGTCCAAAAAAAACTTAAAGGAAGAGTTCATGAAATTGTTACTACCTTTTTGTAATGAATATATGATGGATACATGGTGTTTGAATGCCCTCCATGATGTAAATGACTTGGAAGAATTAGGTCAAGTCATGAAATGGATAAATGTTGATGCATGAAGTAGGCTATTGTTCTAATGATTGTTTCCTTGCTATATAAATGTTTTAGGCCACAAAATTTTGTTGAATCTATGCTAAGGGACCCCTGTAACATTCAACCAAGGGACCTTAAATTATGCCTTAAAACAGATTTTTATAGACCTTCATGATGTTATAGTTAAATCAAGTGATATGCATGTGATTGGGTGTTTTATTTCATGATGAAAATAATTTATACCTTAGGGTCAGTACCTTATCTAAGTTGTTTGAGCCTAAATTCATGCTCCATTATATGTATTGATGTTTAGAAAAAATGTTACATGTACCCATATGCATGATAATCCAAGTAGAACTCTAGATCATACACCTAAACTAGTATTTGGTGAAGTACAAACTACTTTTGCACTTGTGAATGAATTCTTATGAAAAATATGCTTTTATTCCCATGTTATGTGAATGATTATGCTATGAAATCCCTACTATGAGTTCGACAAATTACAAGAATAAGTGTTAAGAATAGGCTCGAGTACAAAGCATGCCCCTAAACTAGGGTTTAATGAAGCCTAGACTACCTTTATGCTTGTATATGACCTTAATGGTAAAATATATTTTTGTTTACATGCTATATGAACATTTATACCATGTTGTACATACTGTGAATTTCAACAAATTACAAGGGTAAGGGTTATGAACAAGTGCAAGTACGATTCATGCACCCAAACTAAGGTTTAGTGAAGATTAGTCTACTCTTGTACATGCTAATGATCTCTCATGTAAATTATATTTTACTTCCATGATTGGATGACTTTCATGCCATGTTATCTAGCTGTGAATTTAGGACAAATACTGGGATAAGGGTTAAAAATAAGCTCAAGAACAAAACATGCACCAAAACTAGTGTTCAATGAAGCCTAGACTACCCTTGTGCTTGTATATGATTCCATGTGTAACATATGTTGTTATTTCCATGATTATATGACTTTTATACTATGTTATCCATGCTATGAATTTTGGCCAATTACTAGAATAAAGGCTAAGAATAAGTTCAAGCACAATTCATGCACCTAAACAAGTGTTTAGTGGAGTCTAGACTACCAGTGTACTTGTAAATGACCTCTCATGTAATGTATGCCTTTATTCCAATGCTATGTGGGTTTTATACTATGATATCCTTGCTATGAAGTTTCGGCCAGCATGTATTAAGATGAGAAAAGAAATATTAAACTAACATATTGCCTTGATTAAGACAAGCATGTTATATGTATGATGTATTGATGAAACTAGCATGATGGTTGCTTCACTTACATGTGTTAAACGAAAGGTCATTCCATGTCTTGCTATTTATGCTAATGATTATGCCATGAAAGTATGCCTTTATGAATGATTGAATGCCTATAGTACATGCAATATGTAAGAAAGAAAGAAAAAAAAGAATGCATGTTCTATATATGAAAGTATGCTTATGATTATGAATGATTGAATGTCTATAGTACATGTAATATGAAAGAAAGAAAGGAAGAATGGAATGCATGTTCTATATGAAAGAAAGAAAGAAAAGAAAAGAATGCATGTATGTATTTTACTTTAAAGATTGGCTTGTACCGGATCTTGAAAAAGATCCACGGTTCCGGACTACCGATGATGTTGTCCCTAGGTTGAAAGATAGTAAGCCTAGAATGTAGACCCCTGTAGGTCGAGATTAGCTACCTCACATCCTACATAGGGGTATGCGCGCAAAAGAAAGAATGGGTACAAAGCCGGGGACCCCAAAGAAGATGATGTATATTATTTTAAAGTATTATTTACTATGTTTTCTAAAGAGCATCCTAATGTTTTGAAATGCACATGTTCTATGTTTATATGTCTTCATGTATCTTATGTGCCTTATGAATTTTATGCTATCCATAAAACGTTATATGTTTTAAAATGCATGCGACGTACGGATTTAGTGAGTAGGAAAGAGCTTACTAAGTTTTATACTTATAGTTTGTTTGCTTATGTTGCAGATCAACATAGAAATTTCTGAGGAATGGGCAGCTACAGGAAGGGCTAATGTGTGTGGTGGTGACTTGACAGATCGATCCACTTTAGTGCCATCTATAGACTTAGATCTTATTTCTAATAAGACATATGTTGCTACTTTATGCATGATACTTGCTAGTTCTTTTGGAGTTTATTTAAATATGGATGTTATTAGATGTTATATGATGTTATTACTTCCTTATCGTTGCATATGCTTTTAGTTATGTTTCATTTCCGATGCAATGTTACATTCATACGCAATGATATTAGTAAGTAAAAAAAAATATAAAGGGGTTAAAGGTAACGCGCCGCCTAACGGTAAGGGGCGGGCATTACACGTAACCGAACCTTGATGGACATGGTTAGATCTATGATGAATCATGCAACTCTTCCAAAATCCTTTTGGGACTATGCGCTTAAGACAGCTGTTTACTTACTAAACAAAGTCCCGACCAAGGTAGTCTCTACTACTCCATATGAGACGTGGAATAGTAAGAAACCTCATTTATCTCACCTAAAGATATGGGGTTGTCCTTCTTATGTAAAGCGGACTGTATTAGACAAATTGGATGCTAAGTCTGATAAATATCTATTTATTGGATACCCTAAGGAAACGAAAGGTTACCAATTCTATCATCCCTTGGAACAAAAGGTGTTTGTTTCAAGCCATGCTGTATTTCTAAAAAAAGAATTTCTTTTACAAGAAAACAGTGGGAGTAACATTGAACTTGAAGAAGTTCAAGAAACTCCAATAGATATTACTGAGACACCTAGTCTAGACCCACAACTAATAACTCATAAAGATGAGCTATCAGTTGAACCTAAAACAACACCACTTCTTTGTAAGTCTGATAGGACACGGAATATTCTAGAGAGATATGGATTTCTCATAAGAGAATCAAACGACGTGTTACTCATTTACGATGACGAACCTATTAGTTATGAAGATGTTCTGAAAAAGGATAAATGGCTTGAAGCCATGAAGTCGAAAATGGATTCCATGTACAAAAATCAAGTATGGGACTTGGTTAACCCACCTGAAGGGATTAAGCCCATAGGGTGCAAGTGGGTTTTCAAGAAGAAAACTGACATGGAAGGTAATGTTGTTACCTTTAAGGCTAGATTAGTGGCAAAAGGATATCGTCAGAAACAAGGAATTGATTATGATGAAACCTATTCGCCAGTAGCTATGCTTAAATCCATTTGGATGCTCCTAGCCATAGCAGCTCATTATGATTATGAGATATGGCAAATGGATGTAAAAACAATTTTCCTTAATGGAAACCTACTTGAGGATGTATACATGATACAACCTGAAGGTTTCACATCGGTCAATAAAACCAAAGTATGCAAGCTTCGACGATCCATATATGGACTGAAGCAAGCATCCAGGAGCTAGAACATCCGTTTTGATGAGACAATCAAAGAGTTTGATTTCTCACAAAATCCTGACGAACCTTGTGTGTACAAGAAGGTTAGTGGGAGTGCATTCGTATTCCTAGTGTTATATGTCGATGGCATATTACTTATAGGAAACGATATATCTGTCTTACAGTCTATTAAAATTTGGTTGTCCAAAACATACTCCATGAAAGACCTGGGAGAAGCAACCTATATCCTTGGGATAAGAATCTATAGAGATAGATCAAAACGGTTGCTTGGTCTTTCGCAGTCTACATATATAGACCGAGTGCTAAGAAGGTTTAGCATGTCGGAATCCAAGAAAGGTTACCTTCCCATTAGGCATGAAATCAACCTTTCAAAGTCTATGTTGTTGGATCGTGAAAAGCCGATAGAGGGGGGGTGAATATCGGAAATCGCTCTTTTTCGGAAAACTAAGAGTAAGTGCACAGCGGAAATAAAAATACGAGACACAGCACAAAGACACAGTGATTTTTACTTGGTTCGGAGCCTGTGTCGACTCCTACTCCAAGGCCCACGGTCGCTGACCGTTTACTTTGGGCAATTCTATATTCACGCAAATAGGTTACAATGATTTCAATTAAAAAGAGAGTGCAATAAAATAATAATAAAATATTAAGCACTTCGTTACCGACGTCCGGAGTGTATCGATTCTTTTCCGGGGCAGCGGGACGTCGTCGGCTCGAGATGAGGCGTTTCTGGAGCAAGGCACGAGCGTAGAAGAGCGTGGAAGCTTTGGAATTAAGTTGATGTTTTGCTTGGGGTCGAGGGGGTGCTATTTATAGCCCCTAGGGCGCCCTGGACGTCGGGGGCGCCCTGCCAAGCCGCAGTTTGCTCGGTCAAGCTTTATCCCACCTAAATAGGGATGAAGTTTGACCTCTGGGGCGCCCTGGTCGCTGAGGGCGCCCTGGTTGACCCGGTCTTCTCGGCTGGATAGATTTGATCAGCCTCGCTGGCGTAGGCGTGAAGCGCCTTGGCTCCTGAGGGCGCCCTGGCTGCTGAGGGCGCCCTGGATGCAGAGGGCGCCCCGACCAGTGGTTAGCCAAACTCCTTTTTGCCTTACTTGTTTCTTGTTCACCGTGGAGGCGCCCTAGACACTCAGGGCGCCCTACTCAGTTGCTGCCTCACTCCTTTGAGGCTCTCTGAGCTGCAGACACACGTTCCTTTGGTCCTGCATCCAGGGTTAGTCCGAAAACAAGATAAAGCATTAATTTATACAGCCTTAGCTGTCTTGGTTCTGACTTTGGTCTCCAAAATGGAGCCCTAGGTCGAACCGACGCCTACTGTTCCCTCGACGGGGAACGCGTCCTCACCTACTCCTCTCGGGAGAATTTACCTATTGCCAACCGCTCCTTTGGTTGGACTTTTGCCTGACGGTCCTTTGTCAGGGCTTGGATGCCGAGCTGTCCTTCGCCCAGTGCCTAGCATTCCTTCGCTAGGACTTTAGTCCCAAGCTGTCCTTCGCCTGGCGCCTAGCTGTCCTTCGCTAGGTCTTTGTATCTTGGCATTCCTTCGCCAAGTGCCTAGTAGTCCTTCGCTAGGGCTTTTGGATGCTGGCAGTCCTTCGCCAGTTGCCTAGCAGTCCTTCGCTAGGGCTTGGATACTGGCAGTCCTTCGCCAGGTGCCTAGCAGTCCTTCGCTAGGGCTTGGATACTGGCAGTCCTTCGCCAGGTGCCTAGCAGTCCTTCGCTAGGGCTTTTTCTGCACACTCAGTGAACAACGTTAGATCACAAATAAACTTAACTTTGAATCCTTTGCCAATATCAAAACCAGGTTTGATATGGTGGCTCCTGCACCAACAATCTCCCCCTTTTTGATTATGGCAACACAATTCAAAGTTAAGTAAAAAACTTTATAACTGTTAAGAACATAATGTAAAAATAAAGTATAGCAGTTTTACACAATTCAATGTTAAGTCAAAACTTTATAACATTTACTAACGTAAGGTAAGATTTGAAAAAAACCTTTATTTCTCATAAAAAAACCTTTATTTCATATACTCCCCCTAAAACCCTGAGTACTTGTGTTATAATACTTAACTTTGACCTTTCCTCCCCCTTTGACATATATCAAAAATAAACATGGGTGAACAAGGTATCTAATAGGGAGGTTTGAGTTTTACCAAAATAAATTTAAGTAAAGGAGTTCAAAAGCATAGTTTTCAAAAGAAACTTTAAGTAATGGATTTCATAATTTTCAAAGTAATGGATGTTTTGAAAATACATGAAGCTCCCCCTTAATGTGATAACTCTTCTACTTATATTTTAGAAAAACTTGCAAAAACTTGTAACATAGTTTTCAAGAAAAACTTAACAGTAACTTACTTAGCCAACATTTTGAAAACAAGTTTTCCTTAAAAAGTTTCAACTTTTGCACTCATAGAGAATTTTCCTTAGAACATATTTTGTGCATTAAAAATCATTTTTACTTGGAAAACCTTTAAATAGACAAGTTTTTGCTGAAACATGGATCTGTTTACTAAGAAAAATTTTACTTAGGAAAAACATGTACTTAAAAAATTTAACACACTTAGAATTTTTCTTTTTGAAAAGAAAAAAAATTCCTTTCTCTATTTCTTGCTCTCCCCCTTGGATATATATATATCAATAAAGAAATATATTTTAAAATAAGTTTTAAGAGAAAGTTTGTGTATCAGAGCTTATGAGTTTAAAAAAACACTTAGTATAATTCTTGAAAGCATAGCAAAAAAGCTTAAATTCCACTATTGAAATCGAAAAAAAATATTCGTACTTTGTAAACATTAGTACCTTGGAAAGTAATAGTACTTTTGAAAAATAGTAGTACTTTTGAAAGATGTTCTGCATATTTTGAAAAATAGAGGTCCTTTTGAAAAATATTATGTATTTTTGAAAAATATAAGTGCTTTTGAAAAGTTTTAATATTATTTTCAAAAGTATTCTAAAGTCAAGCAAAATTTTGAAAATGATAGTATGTATAAGCAAAAAGAATATAAGCAAAATTATAAGTACTTTTATTTTAAAAGAATATTTATTTATGTTTTCAATAGGATTTAAAAAGTGCAGTGCATGAAAACATATAATTTGAAAAATTATTTGTCAGTTTAATAATTCTTTTAATTTAATCTCCCCCTGAGCTTGACCCAATCCTAGGAAGCTTGTTGACTACAAGCGATCTTCCTCTGAGTCATAAGGTTTGACTCAAATTATAAGAATTATCTAATAATTTAAACACATAGTTAGAATTAATTTCTTTCGATTTAGGCTCCCCCTAAATTTGACACTTCCTTGGAGTCCTTGTAGATCATGAAGTAGTGGACCTTCCTCTATGTCTTTAGGGTTTACCAAAATCAAAAGAATAACTTTTAAAGTATGATAATTTTTAAGAGGATAATTTTTGAAAACACGACTTGAAATGATAGCACAGTTTTCGAAAATCATGATGATAATAATTTAAAGAGTAAAATACAAGGTTTTTGAATCAAATTTTTGAAAACCTTATTTTGAGATGTTACTAAATTTTAGAGCATAAGGTTTTTGAAAAAATCTAATTTTTTT
The DNA here is from genome assembly GCA_024364735.1 of Boesenbergia rotunda. Classification (NCBI taxonomy): domain Eukaryota; kingdom Viridiplantae; phylum Streptophyta; class Magnoliopsida; order Zingiberales; family Zingiberaceae; genus Boesenbergia; species Boesenbergia rotunda. The sequence goes on from JAGFNQ010004283.1 coordinate 263,075, forward strand.
TTTAAATCATAAAAGAAAACTCCCCCTGTATCCGACACAGTCTAACTTTTATCTAAATTCCTTAAGGGATTTCAGTGTTGACCAGGTTTGACTATGTTGACTAAGGTTGACTGTGTTGCCCAAGTTTTAACCAGTTGACTATGTTTGATTAACAAAAAAAACTTAGATTCTATTTAAAATGAATCTATCATGAAATTCAATAATAAAGGGACGAAAAAGTAGGCACAGTAAACTGAATTAATTTGACAAATAGAGACAATTTTGAATAACTTTTGAAAGTATATTTTATTTGAAAGGGTAGTGAGTTATGCATTTAGGTCCTAGATGTCTCACCCAGTTCTACATGATCAAGCATGTTAACCTTGAGGGTTTTTGTGAGACAGGTTTTAATAGAAGATTTATTTTGAAAAGACCATGAATAATTTTAAAAAGTTAAATTAATTTTTAAACACAATTTAAATTTATTTTGAAAAGAGATATTTGAATCTAAAATTAACTGAAAATTTGTGTTAGATTCGAATTTAACAAAAAATAATTTGAATTTGAATTTCAAAAATTGGCTTCCAGGTCTTGGCGAGGCACTAGGCCTTCTTTGGCCGTAGCCTTATGGGATCATCCACCCTTTCCTTGACAAAGCCTTTTAATGAAATTTCATTTTCAAAATTATTCTTTGAAAAATTTCTGGTCTAACTAGTTTGGGTCTTGGATCGGTAGCTTCGGCTAGTTCCGCCAAATTGGCTTCCCTAACGTACTATCATCTCACCTCCACCCAATACTATGTTGTTCAATTTTCAATTAACTAATTTAGTCCCAATCCTAATTCTAAGCAAAAAAAATAAAACACATAATTAAAACAAACAATTGTCTAAGTAAGGTCACAATTGGAGTAATACTCCGGATTTTCAAAATCAGCAAGATTATGAATTAAATTTTCTAACTTATTGACCTTATGTTTTAGGGTTTCATTTTCTTGTTTCAATTTTCTGAAATTTGTTTTAATTAAGTTACATGAATCAATCACATTATTCAAGGTAAATAACGGATTTTCAAATACTGTAAATTTACCTTTGTTGATTGTTTGTTCACCATTCTTGGTAGCTCTTTTATCTGTGCATTCACTTTTGTAATGCCCGAACTCCTGGCACTTAAAGCATTGAATGCGACTTTTGTTCTTTCGTGCTTTTGGAACTGATTCCTTTGTCGCCGGTGGTGTAGACCGAGTCTTACGAGTAGGGCACTGATTTTGGTAGTGCCCTCTCTCCCTACATGTGTAACAGATTACATGATTAAAATTTGAATTTACACTTCTACCTTTTGGTTCTTTATTGGGAATCTCCCCCTTGATTCTTGCCGCCTCGGATCTAGGCTCATCTTCTGATTCTGTGTCTGAGTCGGACTCGGGTACTGGTTGAAGCTCCTTCTGTGGTGGTTCTTTAGGAGTTTTCCCTGCAATAAAATTTACACCTTCCTCGACCATTATAGTATCTATTTGATTATTTAACTCTAATTTTGAAAAGAGTTCGAAATTGGTTACCGTCTCAGTCAATTCGTCATCTAATTCTGGTTCGATTTTGGATTCGGGTTCAGACTCTGACTCGGCTGTTTATGTTTGGACTGAAAGGGCAAGATAATTTACCTGATCTTCTTCTTCATTTGAGATCTCTTGATGAAGATTAATCAATTTTTCCCAGATTTCTCTAGCACATCTGCATGGACCTACTAGCTCGAGTTGCTCCTTGGTTAGGCCACATTGCAGGATTGCAGTTGCTCTTGCATCGGTCTCAATTTGGTTGAGGGTGTGTTCATCCAATTTGTCCCACTCGATGGATGACTCCTCTTCTACGGGTAACGAGAATCCCGTTTGGATGATCTGCCATAACTCCATGTGGGCCTTCAGAAGTGACTCCATTTGACATCTCCAAAACGTGAAGTTCTCGCCGGAGAATAGTGGTGGACGTGCACTGTTCCACTCTTGGTTGGCCATTTAATATAAATCTTGCACACAAACAAAATAACAAAAAAAATTGTACCAAGACTTGGTCTTGGAGTAGTAGTGCGGGAGAGAAAAGATATAGCCCAACAAAAATATTACACGAATTTCGAGGCAGAATAACAATAAAATAATAATAATAATTTATGATAATTTTTCTTTTTGAAAAAGTTAGCTTTATCAATTCTGATTAGTAAAACAAGAATTAAGGAAAGATTTGCTCAAATTAAGAAAGCACGAATTTCGAGAAAAATATTAAAATAATAATATAAAAAAGTTTATGATAAATTTTTAACACTTGATCGTTATATCAATTCTGACTTATGGTGAAAAAATGAAAATTAAAAATTAAAAAAGGCGTAATTAACAAAAATAAAAAGCAGAAAAGATCGAGTGGTGTTAATTAACAAAAAGAAAAGAAATAAGATAAAAAATTTTGTAAATCCGAAAAACTTTCAAACTGGTGGTTGCACCAAGTTTGAACTACCCCGCTCTGATACCACTTGTTGGATCGTGAAAAGCTGATAGAGGGGGGGTGAATATCGGAAATTGCTCTTTTTCGGAAAACTAAGAGTAAGTGCACAGCGGAAATAAAAATACGAGACACAGCACAAAGACACAGTGATTTTTACTTGGTTCGGAGCCTGTGTCGACTCCTACTCCAAGGCCCACGGTCGTTAACCGTTTACTTTGAGCAATTCTATATTCGCGCAAATAGGTTACAATGATTTCAATTACAAAGAGAGTGCAATAAAATAATAATAAAATATTAAGCACTTCGTTACCGACGTCCGGAGTGTATCGATTCTTTTCCGGGGCAGCGGGACGTCGTCGGCTCGAGATGAGGCGTTTCTGTTGGTGCAGAATGCACCCAAGTCAAACCTGTGTTTTGATATTGGCAAAAGGGTTCAAAAGTTAAGGGTTAGTTGTTGTCTAACAAGTTTCTTGAGTGTACAGGAAAAGCCCTAGCGAAGGAATGCTAGGCACTGGCAAAGGAATGCCAGCCAGAAGAAAAGCCCTAGCGAAGGACTGCTAGGCTCTGGCGAAGGACTGCCAGAATGGACAAACCCTAGCGAAGGAATGCTAGGCACTGGCAAAGGGCTGCCAGAAGAAAAGACCTAGCGAAGGGCTGCTAGGCACCAAGCGAAGGGCTGCGTGGTACTCAAGACCTGGCGAAGGGCTGCCGGGCAAAAGTCCAACTGGAGGAGCCGGTTGGCACCAGGTAAATTCTCCCGAGAGGAGTAGGTGAGGACGCCTTCCCCTTGAGGGAACATTAGGCGTCGGTTCGACCTAGGGCTCCATTTAGGAGACCAAAGTCAGAACCAAGACAGCTGAGGCTGTATAAATTAAATTAAATATTTATTTTATTGTGTTTTGGACTAACCCTGGAAGCAGGACCGAAGGAACGTGTGTCTGCAGCTCAGAATGCCTCAAAGGAAAGAGGCAACTGCTGACCAGGGCGCCCGGAGTGTCCCGGGCGCCCCCAAGGTGAACACAAAACACAAAGAAAGCAAATGAACCTCGACAGTACATTCTGAGGGCGCCCCCGCTGTCCCGGGCGCCCCCATGGCAAACCAACTGAAGAGTTAAGCTGCTGCCGCGTCTGCACTGCGCACCCAGGGCGCCCCCGCTGTCCCGGGCGCCCCTAGCGCCCAGGGCGCCCCCAGCGCCCAGGGCGCCCCCAGCCACTCTTACGCAGGAGACTTCAGCGCTGCGGATAAGAGTTGGCCGAGTCAACCAGGGCGCCCCCAGCGTCCAGGGCGCCCCCGTCAAGACCTTATCCCGAGGTTCAAGGGATAAGTCGTTGACTGCGCCTTGTGTGGATCTGCTGCCACGTGGGGGGCGCCCCCGTCGACCAGGGCGCCCCCAGGCACTATAAAAAGGGGCCCTAGACCCTCCTCTTCAAGACACTGCTTTCATTCAACGCATCCAAACGCTATGACGACCGCGCTCTGCTCCGGAAACTTCCCGACTCAAGAACGAAGCGCCGTCAACCTCCCACTGCACCAAAACTCGATCTACACCGGGAGTTGGTAAAACAAAGTGTATATTCTATTTATAGTAATTTTGTAATCTCACTCTGTAACCGTTTTGCGCACTATAGAATTGCCCAAAGTAAACGGTCAACGACCGTGGGCCTTGGAGTAGGAGTCGACCCAGGCTCCGAACCAAGTAAAACCTTGGTGTTTGCATTGTTTGATTTTATTCCGCCGCGCACTTACTCTTTCTTTTAAATCCGAACATTTTCCGATATTCACCCCCCCCCTCTATCGGTCTTTCTCGATCCAACAGTTTCTGGAGCAAGGCACGAGCGTAGAAGAGCGTGGAAGCTTTGGAATTAAGTTGATGTTTTGCTTGGGGTCGAGGGGGTGCTATTTATAGCCCCTAGGGCGCCCTGGACGTCGGGGGCGCCCTGCCAACTGTCATTCGATCCGCAGTTTGCTCAGTCAAGCTTTATCCCACCTAAATAGGGATGAAGTTTGACCTCTGGGGCGCCCTGGTCGCAGAGGGCGCCCTGGTCGACCCGGTCTTCTCGGCTGGATAGATTTGATCGGCCTCGCTGGCGTAGGCGCGAAGCGCCTTGGCTCCTGAGGGCGCCCTGGGCGCTCAGGGCGCCCTGGCTGCTGAGGGCACCCTGGATGCAGAGGGCACCCCGGCCATTGGTTAGCCGAACTCCTTTTTGCCTTACTTGTTTCTTGTTCACCGTGGAGGCGCCCTAGACACTCAGGGCGCCCTACTCAGTTGCTGCCTCACTCTTTTGAGGCTCTCTGAGCTGCAGACACACGTTCCTTTGGTCCTGCATCCAGGGTTAGTCCGAAAACAAGATAAAGCATTAATTTATACAGCCTTAGCTATCTTGGTTCTGACTTTGGTCTCCAAAATGGAGCCCTAGGTCGAACCGACGCCTACTGTTCCCTCGACGGGGAACGCGTCCTCACCTACTCCTCTCGGGAGAATTTACCTGTTGCCAACCGCTCCTTTGGTTGGACTTTTACTTGACGGTCCTTTGTTAGGGCTTGGATGCCGAGCTGTCCTTCGCCCAGTGCCTAGCATTCCTTCGCTAGGGCTTTAGTCCCAAGCTGTCCTTCGCCTGGCGCCTAGCAGTCCTTCGCTAGGTCTTTGTATCTTGGCATTCCTTCGCCAAGTGCCTAGCAGTCCTTCGCTAGGGCTTTTGGATGCTGGCAGTCCTTCGCCAGTTGCCTAGCAGTCCTTCGCTAGGGCTTAGATACTGGCAGTCCTTCGCCAGGTGCCTAGCAGTCCTTCGCTAGGGCTTTTTCTGCACACTCAGTGAACAACGTTAGATCACAAATAAACTTAACTTTGAATCCTTTGCCAATATCAAAACCAGGTTCGATATGGTGCTTCCTGCACCAACATATATGTCTGCGCACAGAAGACGAGAGGATTTGCATGAATAAGATTCCTTATGCATCCGTGATAGGATCTATCATGTATGCTATGTTATGTACTAGGCCCGATGTATCATATGCTCTGAGCGTCACAAGCAGATACCAGTCTGATCCAGGAATGGATCATTGGGTGGCTGTCAAGACAATCCTCAAGTACTTGAGAAGAACTAAGGATGTGTTCCTAATATATGGAGAAGGTGATATGGTAATAAGTGGGTATACAGATGCCAGTTTCCAGACAGATAAGGATGACTGCAAATCTCAGTCCGGATACGTATTTATTTGGAATAGAGGCGCAATAAGTTGGAAGAGTTCCAAGCAAGACACCGTAGCGGATTCTACCACGAAAGCGGATTATATTGCAGCTTCGGAAGCAGTCTGGATCAAGAAGTTTGTCTCAGAACTTGGTGTGGTTCCAACCATTGATGAAGCAATATCGGTTTATTGCGACAACAATGGAGCTATTGCACAAGCGAAGGAACCAAGGCCTCATCAGCGATCCAAACATGTGCTTCGCCGCTATCATCTGATCAGAGAGATTATAAGTAGGAATGATATACAAATTGAGAAAATTCCCACTAAAAGGAATTTAGCTGATCCTTTAACTAAGGCCTTGCCTCAAAGCAAGTTTGAGGGTCATGTTAGAGCCTATGGTATTGGATACCGTAGCGATTGGCATTAGGCCAAGTGGGAGTTTGTTAGTGATATGAGAAAAGTGTCCTAAGGCAATCGCCTTTTGACTGTAATTATTTATTTTAATAAATGAATATTCACTATTTGAGTATACATGTTTATGTATTTGATTGAGATCTTAAACTCATTTACCGAATGTCCGCAATACAATTCACAGCATGAGAGAATTTGTGATAAATTCACAGCTAGTGATTATCTCTACATGTGCAACTGTGAAGTATTGAAATTGTCCCTAGTCGATGAATTGATAAATACGGACACTATCAATTCTGTTGAGACTAGCATGGGTTATTCTCTAATCAGCTAATTCTCATTGGCTGGTGACATTGGGATGTCCGGATATAAACATGAATGCTAGTTAAGGGAACTAGTTCATTGGAGTGACTGGCTGTGAAACTTCATATGGTAGTCTACATATAGATATGTCAATGAAGTTCTTACTGCAGCTTAAGTGCGATGTTCCTTTGACTTGCGGTGTTCAAGTCATCTTGATCATGGAGACTTATACTTTGACATCTTAAGCAAGCATCTCCAAGGAGGTGTGGACCCAGGATGATTGGGTATAAGTCAAAGTGCCCGAAGATGTTTGAACAGCCTACAAAGGATTCACCACCCCTTGCGAGAAGATGTATACCCGAGGCCTATCGTCGGATTATTACTCGAAGCCTTTGGCCAGAGCTTGACATGTTCACAGTATTAATCTCTTAAATACATGAGAGTAATTAGAATCCGTAGGACGAGAAAATGTTACTTGGGCTAGGTGTGACGTAGTCAGCCTAGTGGGGGCTGACATACATAGACCATGTCCTGAACCAAGTTGGTATAAGATGGTGATGGGAATGTGGCACGATTCATTATAGCTGCTGAAGTGTTTCAGAATAGGTTCTGAAGTCAACCGTTGATCTTTCGATTAATTGGGGATCATGATGTACTACTAGGTGCCACTCATGATCGTTCTATAATTGGTTAATTATAGACGGCCAACATAAATCGAAAGCCTATTTAGTCACACGCACTACGAGTAATCTGAGGGATTTAAAACGAGTTGAAAATTGGATTTTCCAATCAAGAGAGATTAGGTTTGGTTGAGCCAAACGATAAGTCGAATCTGAATTTTTCAAAGACGCATCAGAAGCGCAAAATGGCTAAGTCTTTTGAAGACTTAATAGATGTATTAAATAAGTTTAATTCATTGGGGCGTGGCTTGGATGGGCCGGCCAAAGAGGGTCTCCATCCTCTTTGCTTGGCCGGCCACAACAAAGGGAGAGAACCAAGTTTTTGGCTCAATTTATAAAATAAACCAAGTGTGGTTTGTTTTATAAAATTATGGATGATATAAATTTTTATATAATAAACCAAGGTTTGGATTATTTTTTATGGAAATTAAAATGAACCATGGATTGATTTATTTTATTTTATAAAATCAATCATGGATTGATTTACTATGATAAGAAAATTTATTCCTTAAGAAAAAAGAGACTTGGCTGATTTTTATCATGAATTAAAAAATGATAAAACTTGGCATGATGGAATAAGTCATAGAAAATTTATTCTATAAGAAAAAGGAGACTTGGTGGTTGAGAGGCCACTATATAAAGGACCCAAGGCAAGGCTTGGAAAATAACAAACAGAAATCGAAGTATTCTTGCTTGGGCTCTCTCCCTCTCCTCCCTTCTTCCTCTTGGTCGGCCACAAGGTTCTTCTCCCTTCTTCTTGCCGTGAGCACAAGGAGAAACACCGAGGTGACGAAGTTCTTCCGTTGGGACGATCTTCCTCTCCGGCCATCATCACCTTGGGATTAGGCGCAAGTCATATTCCTCCTTCTCGCTGGAATTGTGATTCCGGTCAACCATGGTAGTGAGTTTTTCCGATGTAATTCCTTCTCTCTTTGTTTTTCTTGTCGCATTCTCGAAAAATCTAGTAGTTCTCGGGAATACTAAACTCGTGGGTTTGCGAAGTCATCCCGAAGATACTCGGCGTGGACGCGAATAGAGGCAGAGCTTCTAAGGGACACTTACGGTTGGATCTCGTCCCTTCCTTCGAGTTACGCGAGGTAATAAGTAAATTAGTTTACATTTCTGCATAATTTTAAATATATGATCATGTCTACACAAGAAAAAGTTTCATGCTTAGGTGTATGGTTAAATAATTTGAGAATTATTTATGCTAAACTTTCCGCTACACGTAATTAATTTTAAAATTACGAACCCGCATCCATGTCAACATGCACCCAGTCCCAACACAAGCCTCCACTCTCTTCTCACCAAGTTTGTTTCCCCTCTTCCTCCTCTCCCTCACCGAAACTAGGGTCTCCTTGATGCCCCAAAACCGAATCACAACCCTAGAGAAACCGAAAGAAGAAAAGGAGAAGAACAAGAGGAGTACCAAGCCTAAGAGTCCCTTATTTCATGTTGTAACTTTCAGGTAGCCCCTGATCTAGGCCTTTCGAACCTAAATTCATGTTTATTTTTATGTTGTGATGCTTAGGAAAATGTTACATGTACCCTCATACCATGTTAACCTAAGTAGAGTTACAAGCATGCACCTAAACTATGGTTTAGTGAAGATTTGGACTACTCTTGTACTTGCAAATGATCTCTTATGTAAAAATATGTTTTTATTTCCATGTTACATGAATCTTTATGCCATGATATTCATGTTGTGAGTTTCGTCCAGTATGTAGAAGTAGAGTTAAATAGATTCAAATTACGATTCATGAACCTAAATCAATAGTTAGTGAAGTTTTGATTGCCTTTGTACTTGTACATGACTCCTTATGTAAAGTATGCTTTTATTTTCATGATTATATGACTTTTATGCTATGTTTACCTAGCTGTGAGTTTCGGTCAACTAATGGAATGAGGGTTAAAAAAAGGTTCAATTACAAATCATGTGCCTAAACTAATGTGTAATGAAGTCTAGGCTATCCTTGTACTTGTAAATGACCCCTTATGAAAAGTGTACCTTTATTTCAATGTTGTGTGAATTTGATGCTATGAAACCTCTCCTATAATGGTTCATCCAGCATGTGTTAAGGTAGGAAAGGAAAGCTAAAACTAATGTATTGCCTTGACTATGACAAGTGTGTATATGAATGATGTGTTGGTAAGACTAGCATGATGGTTGCTTCACTTATATGTGTTTAAAGAAAAGTCTTATAATGTAATGCTATTTATGTTAATGATTATGCCAAGAAAAGTATGTCTATACGTATGAATGATTGAATGCCCATAGTACATTCTTTATGAAAGAAAGAAAGAAAAGGAAAGAATGCATGTATGTATTTTACTTTAAAGAATGGCTTGTACCGAGTCTTGAAAAAGATCCACGGTTCTGGACTACCGAAGCTGTCCCTAGGCTGAAAGATAGTAAGCCTAGAATGTAGACCCCTGTAGGTCGGGATTAGCTACCTCGCATCCTACATAGGGCTATGCGCGCAAAAGAAAGAATGGGTACAAGCCGGGGACCCTAATAAAGATGATGTATGCTTATGTTAAAGTATTACTTATTATGTTTTCTAAAAGAGTATCCTAATTGTCAATGCAATGCATATGTTCTATGTTTATATGCCTTCATATGTTTATGTATTTTTATGCTATGCATAAGATGTTATATGTCTCTCAAATGCATGTGACGTATGGATTTCGTGAGTAGGAAAGAGCTAACTAAGTTTCATACTTATAGTTTGTTTGCTTATGTTGCAGATCAACATAGAAATTACTAATGAAAGGGAAGCTGCAGGAAGGGCTAATGTGTATGGTGGTGACTTGGCTGATCGATCCATTTTTGTGCCATTTATAGACTTGGCACTTACTTTTATAAGAAAGCATGTGTTATACCTTATACTTGTTACTTGTTATTTCTATTGAAGTTCATTTAAGGCATGGATGCTACTAGATGTTACATGATTATTATGTACACTCCTTCCCCTTTGCATATGATTATATTTATGTTTTATTTCTGCTGCAACGTTTTTGAAGCATATGCTATACTATAAGTTAAATTACGTTGGAGTAGTAGGAAAAAGGTAACGCGCCGCCTTAACGGTAAGGGGCGGGCGTTACATTCATAGTGGAGCATATGGTGTGAAACTCCTGGAGATGTCTAGTGGGGTCCTCACCATCTAAGCCATGAAACTTTGGAAGTAGATGAATGAGTCTGGAACGTAGCTCAAAATCAACCTCCAACTCAGGGTACTGGATACACTGAAAAGCTAGCTCTGGTACTGCAAGCTCGCTCATGGTTCTATTGTTCGCCATCTGGAATTCTGACAAAGGGTCGCTACTGGAAGACAGTCTAAAATTCTCTAGCTGAGCTCTCCTTTGTGCGTGGAAGGTCCTTTCTATCTCAGGATCAAAATCAGCTAAGCTGGAGTAGGAAGACCTGGTCATGCACTGCACACCAAATGGAGAAAATTAGTGAGATGCAAGAATTAACCAGAAAATTCAGAATTATTGCAAGACCTAAAAATAAACAAACATCATAAAAGGGTCCCCGACAACGCCTCCAAAATTGATAACCGTTTTAGTCGTGTTACGATTTCAATTAATTTTCTCATTTCAAGCAATTATGTAGTAATAGTTGAACCAAATCGTCTCTCAAGGACCCAATATAATGCATGCACTACTTCGGTCTATGAAAAATAGTAAATTGCAGAAAAATAAAAACGAGCTAAACGAAACATGTTTTCTTGGGTTTTTAGGATAACAAAGCAAGTAGAATTAGCTACGAACTTCTACCTAAGAGCCTTAACTATTTGGATTTGAGATACTAAGCTAATTAAATGCAAAGGACACCAAAGAAACACTAACAAACAGAAATCAAATCAGCAAGGATTCGTATAACATTCCTGACTAGAAGGCAATAGATTTCATCATCAACCGTATGCGTGATTTGATCAATTCAACAAACCTATTGCATTCACGTAGTAAAAGTTGAAGACATGGAAAATCCCTATAAAGACAACCTGTAAAACTGGGAAACAATGCTGGAAATTTTGATACTAAGCTGGAAATTCTAGTTCTAAGCTGGGAAATAGCAGAAATTTGAAAATACATGAAAGGGAATTGCAAACTTCGTTCTACAGCAAGTAAACAAGATGAAGCAATAAAAAGAAAGCTGAAATCGGGTGTCCGATGGAAGAAAGCTCGACTCCGATGAAGCCGATCGCTTCCTAGCCGGAGTAGAAGAGGAAATGGACTGCAGACTCGAAGAAGAATTCCTCTCCAAGCTACCGATCAGAGAAGAAACCCCTCTCCCATGGCTACTTGACCGAAAACTCCCCCCCCCCTCCTCCTCAGCTGCGCGTGTGCGTGCTTGATGGTGATCAAACCCCTCCTTTGGCTGCCCTAGCTTCCTTTTCTACCTTTCCTTTCCACCTTTGATTTCGTTTGATGAGTGCCCGAGATTACTTGCAAGAAAGCTCCATCAATTTTAGTGCTAGATCCAAGTGGAGGGTTGTGATGCACGAGCTCTTCCCGATCCCTCTGGACAGATACTGATAGAACTAGAGAAACACTGATCGGCCTGGATGACCCCTGATCGGTCTGAAGACCCATCAGGAACCTTCCTGATCAGTCTGAGGACCGATCAGGATCTGATCAGTAGCTGGAGCTTGAAGTTCTCTGTGCCAGCCTCTTCTGATCAGTCACGGGACCAATCAGACTTTCCCTGATCGGACTGGAGACCGATCAGGGCACCAACAGAATGAATTTGGAGCCTGATGTCATTCTTATGGATCTATCTTGGTTTTGGGTGTGCCCTTTTGATCCGATGATGTCCAAACTGCCCAAAAATCAAATAGAATGAAATATGACTGTAAAAAATGCATGAAAATTATTTAACCGATGAAAATGCATCCTATCACTAATTATGCATCATTTCATAAATAAATACACCCCAGATCCCCAAATTTCCTCACTAATTGCACAAAATTTATCCATCAAACTACCAATTATCAGCTATATATGTGTTGAGAGATTTGTATAAATGTTTCAGATGTCCGTCGTACAGGAGAGCAAGCATGGGCCTCTGAGGGCGTGACATCGTCAATCATTGTTTGTAAAGTTACATCGGTGTCAAGTTAAATCTTTGAAATGCAGAAACTATGGATCATCTCCTTTGTCACTCTTATTCAAAGAAAGAAAAAAAAATACTGTAGGACCGGTGCCGTCGATAGAGTGGGGGTGAATATCGATCGTGAAACCCTTCGTAAAACTTTCGTAATACTATCGTTCGTTCTGGACACAGAGTTAGTAGCAGCGGAAAAGTAATAGAACGAGCGAACAAAACAAAAGACAGTTTACATGCGGGATTTATTTACTTGGTTCCCGACCCCCCAGGGTCAGTACGTCCAAGGCATATGTACTCGGCGTGAGTCCACTATTGGTCTCCTTTCTGGAATTTCTGGAGGAAGAGAAACCCGTCTTACAGTACAATAATTGCAATCACAAATATAGAAAATTAACTGCAGTATAATTAAAGCGAACCGAACAGAACAAGATTGAAGCTCGGCCAATCTGGATCTCCGAAGTGCCACACACTTCCTCCTGGAGCCTCCCGGTTGTAGAGCCTCGTCTTTAGCACGTTGTCATCAGTCATAGTGATCAGAATGGCACTTAGCAGTTGTTGTTGAAGCAGAGGGGTTGAAGCCCCTTGTATAGCTCTCCTGCGGGCGCCCTGGACGTTGGGGGCGCCCCGATAAACCCGGTCAAACCTTATCCCTGTGCCGACGTCGCCGCAGCTGATAAAGCCTTTGACCAGGGTGCCCCCGTCGTTCCGGGCGCCCCGCTTGACAACTATTCTGCTTACATCACCAACACCTATTTTTTACACTTTGGCTTGGGTGCCCCTAACATTGGGGGCGCACTGGATGATGGGGGTGCCCCCACTGCTGGGGGCACCCTGCTTCAAGGCCTCCAGCGCCTGCTTTGTCTTCCAATCTTGGTACCTGCAAGATACACAACCACAAAGACCATATACATATATAATATTAATCTTAAGGACTTGGTTCGGACTTTGGATTTGCACGAAACCCTAGGTTGAACCGGCACAAGTTCCCATCCCTGAGAACTCGCCTTTCACCTACTCCTTTCAGGAGATGGTTGCCACCCAGTCCTTCGGGTGGACTTTTGCTTAGCTTCTGATACCTCCGTACCTCGAGACGCCCAAACCCTGACCCATCTCTACTCCTGTCCTTAGTCATCGCTCAGCTAAGTTGCTTAGTCCCTTGGACTAAGACTTCATTCCCTAGCAGTCCTTCGCCAGGTGCCTAGCAGTCCTTCGCCAGGTCTTCATTCCCTAGCAATCCTTTGCCAGGTGCCTAGCAGCCCTTCGCTAGGTCTTAGGGTTTTGATGCCTAGCAGCCCTTCGCTAGGTGCCCAGCAGCCCTTCGCTAGGTCTTAGGGTTTCGATGCCTAGGTTAACTAGGGCTTTTCTTCAACTTAGATTACTTCTCCTTTGCTCCCCTTTGTCTGTTCATTGTATCACTGACTTAAGTGTATTGTCAAACATTAAAACACATAAAGAGGAACATCATTGATGCAACTTGCACCAACAATCTTCCCCCTTTTTGATGTTTGACAATAACTTAAGTTAGATTGGTTTAAGGGGCTAACTTACCATCCTTGGGATCAAAAAATGAAAAAAATGATATAAGTTTTGAAACTACATTTTTTATTTTTGGGGGAAAATTTTTCTAACTTAAGCACACTAAGCACACCTCTCCCCCTTTGTCATACATAAAAAAAATACAAGAAAATACTTGCACCAACAATGAAAACCTTTGGTTCTTTTTGCAAATACTTAGTGCAAAATTTTGAAAGCATTGTATTTTGAATGGTATATTGCATTTTTGAAAAATGCATATTTTGAAAAAGATGCTATGCGCTTTGAAAAGTACAAGTACTTTGAAAATTATTATAACAATGCAAGTACTTTTGTAATTTTTGAAAAATATAAGTACTTTCGAAAACATAGTATTTTACTTGACTAGGTTTCTTTTCTAGTCTGACACAATCCTAGAAACCCCTGTTAAATACAAGGACATTTTCCTAAGTGTCCTGAAAATTCTTAAAACTCAAGTAAATATAAAAATAATTCCTTAAGTCACACAAATTCTGAAAAATAGAATAATAGGATGTAAGTTAATCTATGAATTTTTGAAGTTATAATACTTGACTTGGATTATCTTCTAGTCTGACACAATTATAGGAAACCTTGTTGACTACAAGGAGATTTTCTTAAGTGTCCTGGAAGATTCTCCAAACTCAAGATAAACAATTTTTTTAAAAAAAATTGATCAAAACCTGATAAATTTTGAAAATACTAGTATTTCTAAGAAAAATGTGTTAGTATTTTGAAAGAATACTTATGTTTTTAGCGAGATTTAGAAGATATAGTTCAAGAAAACATGTTATTAAATAATTCTTTCAATTTGACCTCTCCCTAAACTTGACTCAGTCCTGGGAAGCTTGTTGACCACAAGTACTCTTCCTTTGAGTCTTAAGGTTTGATTCAGATCAAAAAAGTAATCTAATAATTTTCAAAATAATTTAAAACTTGTCAGAAGGTTGACTCAGACTCCCCCTAAATCTGACACGTCCTAGGAGTCCTTTTAGATCATGAAGAGGGCCTTCCTTTGTGTCTTTAGGGTTTATCAAAATCAAATGAACATCAATTTTCAGAAAGATAGATTTTGAAACCACAATTTGGTAAGAAGATAATTTGGAAAACATATGTGATAGAAGTTAAGGTGCAGTTTTCGAAAAATATTTTTAACGAAAAGAACAAAACACTCCCCCTGCATCCAACACCGTTTGACTATATCTAAGTGCGTTAAGGAACTTTAGTGTTGTCCTAAGAGGCTTATGTCTAATTGAGTGAGTCAAACAATTTTGAAAAGATATACTTTTTTGAAAAATGTATAATATGTATAATCAATCAGACAAGCATGAATTTCATAAAAACATTATTATGTTGAAGCACTATTTTAAAAATATATTTTTAGAAAAATATTCTAATGATTTTGAAAAACAATTTGAAAAATATTTTTCAATTCATTAGTCCTTAACATCTCACCCATTTTATATGTATCAATACAACAAGCTTGGTTGCCTTATAGGTGTATTGTGAGATGCTTGAATCATTTTTCTTAATTTATTATTAATTCTAAGATTTAATTGAAGCTTGTGTTAGATTTGAATTTGACACGAAGTAACTTGAATTTGAATTTCAAAAATTGGCTTCCATGTCTTGGCAAGGCACTAGGCCTTCTTTGGCTGTAGCCTTATTGGATCATCAACCCTTTCATTGACAAAGCCTTTTAATGAAATTTCATTTTCAAAATTACTTTTTGAAAAATTTTGATCTAACTAGTTTGGGTCTTGGATCAGTAGCTTCGGCTAGTTTCACCAGTCTAAAGAGACCAAGTAGAGTATACTTGACCTTATTAGAAGAGGCTTCCCTAACGTACTATCATCTCACCACCACCCAATACTAGGTTGATCATGTTTCAATTATTCTTTTTCCTATAGCCGTTCTAATATATACATAAAATTTAAATATGAATGACATGTCATATATTTAAACTAAGTAGCAAATGCATGACATGACAATTATGCATGAGTCAAACAATTCAAATCATTTTATTTAAGTTTCTAAAAAATATATCAAATTCCCGATTTGATACATGTCGTGTGAACCCGCGAATATATCAACCCACTTTGACATATTTATTTTACTAAATTAATTGTTGTGGTTTGGGTAATATTTTAGTTTAGTTCGAGTTTAAGTTATTTTGTATTCAAGTTAATTAATTTGAAAATGAATTAATGAATTGATTTGAATTAATTTGAATCAATTAAAGTTGAAATTATTTGAAGTAAATTTAATTAACTAACTTTATTTGAATTAAATTGATTTACTTAAGATTTAATTGAATTGAATTGATTTAATTAAATTTAATTAAGATTTAATTGATTTAATTGAATTTAATTTAATTTGAATTTAATTTAATTTGAATTTAATTAAGATTTAATTTGAATTTAATTTGAATTTAATTAAGATTTAATTTGAATTTAATTAAGATTTAATTTGAATTTAATTAAGATTTAATTTGAATTTAATTAAGATTTAATTTGAATTTAATTTGAATTTAATTTAATTAATTGAATTAATTAATAATTATGGATTTAAGTTCATCATTTTCATTATTTCAAAATTTTCTGCTTCATTTTTATCTATCTTTTCAAATTTTTCTAACAATTCAGATGTTTTTGAACCTTTGTAATTTTTATAATTATGGCCTTGATCTTAGATAGTTCCATATCCTCCTCACCCTCAAAATAGTATCTTTTGGTATCCTCAAAATAGGAGGAGTAATTTAGGCCACTAGTTAAGGTTTTGTAATAATTTTTAAGATGATTTAGGTTATTATCTAGAAGAATTTTATCTTCAAAATTATCTTCAGAGATAATATCTTCAGAATTAACTTCTGGATTATTTTTAGAATTTTCAAATTCGAATTTAGAGTTATACAACGGATTTTCAAATTTGAATTCATAATTATCTAAAAGATTTTCAAATTTAGGATTATCCTTAAGACTTTTGAATTCAGATTTATCCTTAGGATTAAATTTATCTGAATTAAAATTATCAGATTTATCTGAATTAAAATTATCAGATTTATCTGAATTAAAATTATGATAATTTATTTTAGTAATTGCTAAATTAATGTTCTGTATTAAATAATTAATTTCTGAAATTTTAGTCATGTCTGTATTTTCTAATTTTTCATGTAAAATATTAATTTTACTATGCAGTAAATCTAATTTGTCAGAAAAATTAACTGAATTGTCTAAAGACAGTGCAGGAATTTGTAAAACTTTTGGAACATAAATCTTACGTACCTTCACCGGACACTTGTTTTTGTAGTGTCCGTACTTCTTGCATTTGAAGCATCTGATGTGGCTTTTATCTCTCCAGACTCCTGGCACTGGTGTCTCCTTTGCTGCCAGTGATGAACGATATTTACGAGTAGGGCACTGATTTTTATAGTGCCCTCTCTCCCTGCATGTGAAGCATATAACATGGAATTTAAAAATTGACATTTAAAATTAAATTATACCTGATTCACCCCTTGGCTCCCCCTCAACTCCTGGCGTCGTTGCTCCGTCGGCGGTTAGTCCGGTGAAGAGCAGCTCGGCTCTGATACCAATTATAGGGCTGGTGCCGTCAAAAGAGGGGGGGCGAATATCGATCGTGAAACCCTCCGTAAAACTTTTGTAATACTATCGTTCATTCTGGACACAGAGTTAGTAGCAGCGGAAAAGCAATAGAACGAGCGAACAAAACAAAAGATAGTTTACACGCGGGATTTATTTACTTGGTTCCCGACCCCCAAGGGTCAGTACGTCCAAGGCCTATGTACTCGGCGTGAGTCCACTATTGGTCTCCTTTCCGGAATTTCCGGAGGCAGAGAAACCCATCTTACAGTACAATAATTGCAATCACAAATATAGAAAATTAACTGCAGTATAATTAAAGCGAACCGAACAGAACAAGATTGAAGCTCGGCCAATCTGGATCTCCGAAGTACCGCGCACTTCCTCCTGGAGCCTCCCAGTCGTAGAGCCTCATCTTTAGCACGTTGTCGTCCGTCAGAGTGATCAGAATGACACTTAGCAGTTGTTGTTGAAGCAAAGGGGTCGAAGCCCCTTTTATAGCACTCCTGCGGGCGCCCTGGACGTTGGGGGAGCCCCGATAAACCCGGTCAAACCTTATCCCTACGCCGACCTCGCCGCAGCTGATAAAGCTTTTGACCAGGGCGCCCCGGACCTCCCGGGCACCCTCATGAAGGCTTATCTGTTTTTTGAACTCGAAACATCAACTACAGGTTTCAACCAGGGCGCCCCCGTCGTTCCGGGCGCCCCGCTTGACAACTATTTTGCTTACATCACCAACACCTGCTTTTTACACTTTGGCTTGGGCGCCCCCACTGCTGGGGGCGCCCTGCTTCAAGGCCTCCAGCACCTGCTTTGTCTTCCAATCTTGGTACCTGCAAGATACACAACGACAAAGCACATATACATATATAATATTAACCTTAAGGACTTGGTTCGCACTTTAGATTTGCACGAAACCCTAGGTTGAACCAGAACAAGTTTCCATCCCTGAGAACTCGCCTTTCACCTACTCCTTTCAGGAGACGGTTTCCACCCAGTCCTTCGGGTGGACTTTTGCTTAGCTTCCAATACATCCAGACCTCGAGACGCCCAAACCCTGACCCGTCTCTACTCCTGTCCTTAGTCATCGCTCAGCTAAGTTGCTTAGTCCCTTGGACCAAGACTTCATTCCCTAGCAGTCCTTCTCCAGGTGCCTAGCAGTCCTTCGCCAGGTCTTCATTCCCTAGCAGTCCTTCGCCAGGTGCCTATCAGTCCTTCGTCAGGTCTTCATTCCCTAGCAGTTCTTTGCCAGGTGCCTAGCAGCCCTTCGCTAGGTCTTTGATGCCTAGCAGACCTTCGCTAGGTGCCTAGCAGCCATTCGCTAGGTCTTAGGATTTCGAGGCCTAGCAGCCCTTCGTTAGGTGCCGAGCAGCCCTTCGCTAGGTCTTAAGGTTTCGATGCCTAGGTTAACTAGGGTTTTTCTTCAACTTAGATTACTTCTCCTTTGCTCCCCTTTGTCTGTTCATTGTATCACTAACTTAAGTGTATTTGTCAAACATTAAAACACTTAAAGAGGAACATCATTGATGCAACTTGCACCAACAAATACTAATATATACCAAACAAGCTTTCTGGAAGTCAGCGATCCGCAAACAAGACTGTAAATAAGTCAAGTTGAGCAAAACTTTATAATGTTTAAATTTATTTGGTAAGATAATCAAATTTTTGCCAAGCGAAATCTAAAATGATTCAAACGGTTAAAATGATTGATGATAATTTTTTTATGAGTTTGATCTAGGTTCAAGTTTAACTTGATTTTTATTCGTTTAAATTTTACAAACTCTCAATTCAACCTTTTTGGTTTAAATTTTACAAACTCTCAATTCAACCTTTTTGATTATTTAAGTTATTATATTTTAAGTTTGTTTGATTAATTATCAAACTTGATATTATATTAATACGTCAATAAGACTTTTATTATTAAACATGATTCACAAATATTATTCAAGCATATTGTTTATAAATATTGTTCATATATATATATATATATATATATATATATATATATATATATATATATATATATATATATATATTCAAATTTGTTGGCTTAGTTTAACGAGGTATTTAAGTTTGATCATAAATATAAATAACCTCTTATCAAATTGAATAACAAACATGTCCGTATGTATTCAATAAATATAAACAACCTCTTATCAAATTGAATAACAAACATGTCCGTATGTATTCAATAAATATAAACAACCTCTTATCAAATTGAATAACAAACATGCCAACGAATATACGATTCATTAACCGTCCTATCTGTAATGACCCATCAATGACTCATTTCACTAATTTATTCCTTCCTCTTTTGCAGTTCCATTTTATTTCGGGTATAGTAATCCAATATTTTCAATTCGATTCCTCTTAAACAATGACGTAAGAGTATGCTTCAAACTAAACTCGATGATGGACCTTAAGATAGGGAGGGATTAATGGGAGTTGGAAAAAGAAAAAAGTATGCAATTATTTGAGATAGAAAGCCACCCAAAGTACACTAGCCGATCAACCTGTCCTTTTCAACGACAATATGCAGTCATCTTTTTCTGTGCTTTACTTGATTATCAATGCTTAGCTTTTGTTTGTTATCATTCATGCTTTTGACTACAATTTGCATTTAGCTTTTTTACTGATTTTAAAAAGCAGTTGTATGATGTAACGGTATTTTTTTTTAAATTGATATTAGATACCTATTTATTTTGATTAATTTTAAAGTAATCGATTTGACTCTATAAATTTTTTTATGGATTATTAAAATAAACCGGAAGCAAGATCCCTTTTTGAGATTGGGTCGAGTTTGATTATATCTTATTTAAATCAGTGGGCAGTTGGATGGGCATTTATGAAATCATTTTATAAATTTGTTTGATTTTGTTCCCTTCGTAGGACCTCAAACCATGTGGTGAAGCCCCCGGGACTATAATATAGCGGTAGGATGATTAATCGCTATTTTAGATATACATGGTTCGATCCCTAATTACGATGTATTTATAGGATTTTTTTTTTCAAATGGGGCGCGAACCCTGAGACGTTGGACTTATAGATCCTCTACCACGAGCACTTTCCAATTTACCTTGATAATTAATAAAAAATTTTCATGGGACCAAATTAGTCATCTCAGATTCATCTATTATCTGATCCAATATTTATCGAAACCCTGCTAGGAAGGATAGTTTTAGTTTTGAATCTCGAGGATGAATAAGTTAAAGTGAAGCAAAAATTTTTTAGTAGACCTAATTGTAAATAGATGCAAAATAAAATCAAGAGATGTCAAAAATAAGCTATATAGGTATTCAAAATGCACAAGTAGTTTAGAATGAATGACAGCGTTATTAAAAAAGCTTGAGCAAAATAATAAGAGAGTTTTTTTAAATCATCATAATGATATTAGTGGCGTAGCCAGGGGGACGAGATGCAATTGCCATGTGAGATTTAAAAAAAAAAACATTAAACCCCCACTACGATTTTGATCAGATTCATCACCTTGTTGTCAAAAATTGAAATTAGCCATGTATTG